>VOPJ01007266.1:0-70017 GCA_014673585.1 Semibalanus balanoides
AGTGGGTTATAATGGTACGCTGACCGGTCAGCCGCCCCTGGACAGGCCCTTCCCCGCAAACGAAGCTGCGAGGGGACTCATGCCAGCCGACGTCCATCACTCTCGGGAAAACGGCACGTAGACCGAGTCACCGACTCTTGCCCGGTGGACAATGCCCACTAGACCCGGGATGACATTGTTATCAACCCGTATTATAAGATGGAAGTGAGCTTGGTTTGGTTTGTTTAGGGAGAGACCGCTTCGGCCCATTGCGCAGCCATGGGATAAGGAGAAGGGGTTAAATGGGTCAAAATGAACCGCTGACCGGGCAGCCGCCCCATGAACAGGCCCTTCCCCGAGGAACGATGAAGCTGCGAAAGGAGGGCCCACGCCAATGAACGACGGCCACCACTCCGGGGGACGGCTCGAGGGCCGTCACTTTGCACGGTGGCCAGCGGCCACCAGAACCCGGGTAAACGTCGGCGTGACAGGGGATAGAGGATCGGCGCAGTGCCTGGGAGGATCTAAAGGTGGATGGGAAGTGAGCGCGACGACACTTATTATCACTTTTAAATGCCATACAAGTACGTCTGAGTTTTGTGAAACTGAAGGTGATTGCAATTACTAGGCAGATGACGGATGAAACAAAGGAATAAATATATGTGATCAGACGTCCAACGCAACTCAAACAGTCGCTATGAAAGGATAATCAGTGACGCAACACAATTAAATGACGAAAAAACACAGCAAAATGACTGGACTGAGCAGCCTCCATCTATTGGGAACTCTAGATGCTTGTTTGCCCACGGCCTGCCCATCTAAAACCCATATGGAGCCCACCAGGGTATGCTCACAGCCTTCACATGTTGCGTTTGCCCACGTTGCCCATCTTAAATCCATATAGGGCCCATCTAGGTATGCCCATGTCCTTCCCATGCCTGATGCCACATGTCACAATCTCGCCCATCCAAACCCATATGGGGCCCATATTTAGCCCATGATCATTCACATGTCCTCCCCATGCCCATGCTGCGCCCACGTCGCCCATTTAAAGTCCATATGGTACCCACTTATGTGTGTTATGTGGGCATAGGTCGCAAAGAAACACATTTTCACAAGACATTTTTCATTTTTGCTCTCCTTTCCAGCTGTGAGAGCTACAGGGACGTGTAGCCTCAAAAGGGGGCACAGGGCCCCGTGGCCGCTGAGCGAGAATAAATTCACACTAGATAGAATGAGATTCTCCGACCGACCCTACAACCCCACCCCCCCGCCCACACGGTCAGCAGCATATGGCTGAAGAGCAAAAGGCGATTTTTTCCGACGTTTAGCCACCTGTGAAAGCACTCCCTGGCATTTTTGACAATTCTCCCACACCCCTGGTTTTCGAAATATCATATTGGGACGCATCCTTGAAGAATAAGTTCACTTCAGATGTTTTTTAACTGAGATAGCAGTTTTGTAGTCCGGTGTTGACAACTTTAAAACTAAGAATTTTCTGGGCTGAAAAGAATCTCCAACCGAATATATTTTGACTTTTTTGTCGAAGGAATGTGGGCCATAAATAAAGAATATCAAGAATGTGGGCCTTAAATACACCTGGGCAGTGGCTATACAATAATCTTAAGCGACTACCTTCGAATCTGATTGGCTGAGCCATTCAATTCTTTCGTTTGACGTTGCAGAGAGTACGTATATAGTTTTGATAAAATTAATAATGCAATGCACGTCCTTCTGTCCTGAATCGGCGCGATGTACCTATGGCTATTGATATGAAACGAATATGAAATATGAATATCATAATGAATATCATAAATAAACAAATTAAATCATAAAAACAATGTGAAAGGAATTTGTATTTCAAAATACAATCAAATAATGTTTGAAAAAAATCAAAGGTGACCCATTTCTTTTAAACCGCGCCGGGCCCGGGGGGTGCTTAGACAACCCCCTCAGGTTTTTCCTGGATATCGGGAAAACGGCGGCGCGTAGCGCCGCCACATTTTTAGTACAGCTTTCGCTTTTGTATTTTGTTTGTTTATTATTATATTAAGCTTTTGTACAGCTCTTGCTATTTTTTGACATAAGGTCATGTCAGGTCAAGTCACCAGGCCAGGTCATGTAACCCAACCTAAAAAAATGCGGTATTACCAAAGCCACAGTTGTTGGCCGATCGGTTTCGTACTCACAGGATTTCATAAGGGCATGACTCCTTAAGTTCGCGTATCACTTTTTTTATTTATATCGGTGACCTAAGGTCAGGTCAATTTCTTGGACTCTCTATTATAAGTCAATGGGAAATATCCAAATGCTTTCCATTCTGAGGATACGCTTGATATCAGCCCAATTCCTTTTGTATCATGTTATCTTAAACCATTCTTGAAGACCAAAGTGCAGTCTTTGTTCTGTTATCCCTATAGGGTCATCCGAGGACCGAGGTCATCCGAGGTCACCAACACCTTGTTGTCAATTACTCTCTATACAATTAAAATAGAGAAGTGACAATGGCACAAAAGTGTTTGTCTCGTCGAGACGCGTCTCCCAATGTATATGATCTTATTGGGTCAACACTTGACCTTGACCTGAGGTCACATTTCTAGGTTGACTTAACCTTGGAATCATATAGATGATTTAAAGCGCCTTATCGAGACAAACATGATGGTGTCAAAATTACTTATGTATCTCAATAAAATAAACAGTTCTTCGTGAAAACAGTTTTGACCAAAAATATATTTTTTGACTTTTGATGACCTCTAGGAGCCTTAAACTATTGAAACCTGAAGGTCAAGTTTTAAGAACAAATATCGTTAGATTGCAAATTTAAAATGGCTGGTCGATTTTTGATTCCTCAACGTTTGTTTCTAGCTATCATAGTTTCCGAGATAATTGAGGGTATATGGAGCTAAGTCCTATATCTGGAAAATATGGTCTTCGATTACCTCTGGTGACCCTAATATTGACTTGAGAAAATGTTTCACCAAAAAAGTTTCCAAATGCTTTTTTATGGGCTGTCGAACATTTTTGTATTATTAATATCTAGATGCCATAGGAGCCAAGTTAGAAGAGGGTGTCGAAACATCCACCCCCCCCGGCCCGAGGAAGGTGGCGCCGATCACCAGTCCGGCGCTAATTTTATCATTTAAGTCCTATATCAGGTCAAGGTCGGGTCAATGGTTCAAATCAAGACATTTGAGTTAATGGACCATACTTTCTATCCAGAGCCTTTGATTGCGCCCATGACCACCCAAAGTGCTCACAAATGTATAATACACATCGCGCATGAGCTAAAATGAGATTTGGGCCTAAGTTGAGGTCAAGTTCAGGTCACATAAGGTTAAAATTGGAAATGGATAAATCTTCACAAAAAGGCATGTTTCTAGATCAGTTTGATCTTAAAAATACAGTGCTGACATTTATTTTTATTTATCCGCTAAAAAGACAAAAAACACAAGATCAAAATATGACGTAATGACTTACCATAGGTACTTGATGAATAGGGAGCCATAATTAAGTGAAAAATAAAGGAATGTTTTGAAATTTGGTTTGGGTATTTTTATTATGTGGTTCTCCGACATATATTCGTTTTTTACATCTACGAAAGTTTGATTTGTTGGGTCATCTTCCTTTTTTATGAAAAAAAACACAAATCCGAGACAGCCATTTTGTAGGCCTCGACAGTTTCTATCTTTGTCGCTTTTGGTTTGCATTTTAGTAAAAACGTGGTCTTTGTACGGCCTGTTGAAGAACAGCTGATTTTATCGTCGAACTCGTGTGTTGTGACGGCACGAAATTTGTTATATCTAAAAAATGTATGAACCAAATGTATTCGCCATTGCGTCTCTGTGGAATGAGTCCATCACGGAGGAAACCTACGGACTAGTCATTATTCTAGTTATTCATTATTAGGTATCTTAAAGCAGCTCTGCTTTAAGATACCTAATAATGAATAACTAGAATCATGACTAGTCCGTAGGTTTCCTCCGTGATGGACTCATTCCACAGAGAAAAGATATTCCCGTGCTCATTCCAGGCGCATCCAAATGCTTCCTAACAGGAAAAATTGACTACCGATGCCGAAATGGTTATGTTGTTGCTTTTTGGTCACCGACATGGGACAGGGATTGCGGATGCCCGTAATTTCATAGGTAACAACTGGGTGGGCAATTCTCGCCATTGGGGTCTGAGTGGGCATTTGGGAGCACTGGGTGGGCATTTACCCACTCAGTTGTTTACTTACGGCAGGCCCTGCTAACAAGGGCGGATCCAAGGGGGGGCCAAAGGGGCCATGCCCCCCCCCCCCAAACCACCCAAAATCGGCGCAAATTTGACACATTTCCCTGAGTTTGTCGTAAACTAAGCAAACTTTTACTAGAGAAAGTTTGTTTTAAATCAGTTATTGATAACATAAGCAAGCCGAAATCCGCATGAGTTTTCAGAATTTATGCGAAATTTTTGGGATTTGGCCCCCCCAAACTGTCAAAATCACACTTTCTGGATCCGCCAGTGCCTGCTAACGTAGTTGTCCGTGGTTGTCTGGTAAAAAAAAAAAAAATGTTGTTCATTGAGTGATTTAAGGTTAAATAAAGAAGTTTTCTTTCTGAAATACATAATTAAACTTTTGTTTACGGTTTACATTTGATTTATTGGCAAAAACAAAATACAGCTAACACATGGTTTTTGGCATTTCTGGTGGGTACACTAGTAGGAATAGACAGTGCAGCCCGGTCCTCACTCCTCCCGTCCCGGTCCTCACTCCTCCCGTCCCGGTCCTCACTCCTCCCGTCCCGGTCCTCAGTCCTCACCGCACCCGGCTGTCAGTGCCGGCACGGGCCTGTTTACGCCGCCCGAGCCCGTCCGGACAATGGTGCGGACCCCTTCGGCCCCGTTAAAACTGCCTCCGGCCCCCCAGGTAGACATTCCTGACGGGTGCAGCTGACTGGGGATCATTGAGTACCTGAAGACGTTCCAACTTTACTCCGTCAGAGCCAGGAGTGGTCGCAGCCATGACCTTTAGGGGGGGGGGCAGCTTGGCAAGGGTCTGTAAGGGCGACTGTAAGGGCACAAGGGTGAGTTGGTCTGTAAGGGCTCTTCGTGATTGTTTGGGATAATATGAACGTTATATGTGGGCATTATTCACTGTAATTTATTAAATGTTTGCGCATATTGCGCATAGGCATATCCAGGTAAACATCGTTGGGGGCACCATTTGCGTGACACCCAGGGGCGTAGGATTCATTAAGTTGGGGGGGGGGCAAAAGGCATTTTGAAGTCGATTCTTTTCATACCAACGTCCATAGGCGTAATGTTAAATCGGAAAATGTGGGAGGGGCAGTTGCCCCCCCCCGGCTCCTAACGCCTATGGGTGACACCTTTTATCAATCTTAACTAATTTTAAAGTTGATATATCGTCTCCCATTTTAATGTAACCTGAAGTGCGCCAAGGCGGATCCAGGGGGGGCCAAAGGGGCCATGCCCCCCCCAAAACCCAAGCAATCGGCGCAAATTTGACACATTTCCGCTTGAGTTTGGTCGTAAAACTAAGCAACTTTTACCTAGAGACAGTTTGTTTTAAAATGCCAAGTTATTGATACATAGCCAAGCGGAAATCCGATGAGTTTTCAGAATTAAATGTGCGAATAATTTTTGGGATTTGCCCCCCACCCAAACTGTCAAAAATCACACTTTCTGGATCCGCCTATGGAGTGCGCCTCTGCCCCAAAAGATGTACAATCCAAGTATGTATTATGTGTATTGCACTTTGCAGTGACAACGTTTCTGACGCATTTACTGCACTGCAAACTACGGAGGAAGTATGCGCTGCTCAACCGCATCCGTAACACCCTCCCGAAAATCTGAGCCTGGCACCGCCTCTGCTGGGCTGATTTGTCACAATTTTGACATAACACGCGTAATTTAATTGAAGGAAAAGTCGCACAATTTCCAGACGCTTAACCTAACGGTTTAGAAGCGGAAAACGAAAAACCACCGGGGAATGCAGAATCTGCCCCCGCCCCCGCAAGGAATCGGGTTAATTAATGAAACGCATTATTTTACATGTAATGTGTTCGATGGTAGTTTTTGCCATGATGAATGAGAATATATACAAAGGAATTATCAATAACATGGCAGTAATATATATTTAAATGGAAAAGTCGAGAAAAAAAAGGAATGACCTTTTCACCGTTACGGCATCGTCAGATTCGAAACGAAATCTGAACGATGCCGTAACGGTGAAAGCGTCATTCCTTTTTGTCTCGACTTTTCATTTAAATACAGGGTGTGCCAGAAATAAGTACCTTCATATTTTGTTCTATAAAATATACAGTTTTACACTACAAGTTCATAACAAGGTGTCAATTTGAATGCCCAACATCATGGCAAACAAAGAATCACCAACGCCTCCGGGGCTGCTCTCTTCATCCTTCACGAAGGTGTTCTATGTGGGCCACCGCGGCGCCGCTTCACTAGCAGCAGGGCGCACTCCTTAGGTGGAGGAATGGCGTTTGTCCACCATGTGGCCCTGGGGACTACGCGCCACCGCTTGGACAACAGTGGCCTTGAGCTCCTTCGCGTTGTCTTTGGTTTTCCTGCATATATTCTGGCTCCACATCAGGTCACGTCGTGGCTGGCGATGAGGCACGGAGGAGGGACCATCGGCCCATTTTTATTCGAGAATGAAAACGCCGTGGCGGTGACAATCAACTCCGCGGGTGTTACATGCAGTCAACACTGGAATCCTTTTGGAAGGAACTGGGAAGGAGGTCACCTAATATAAACAACGAGTGGTTCCCAGCAGGACCGGCGGCACCCCGACGAACATCCGCCCTGCCATCCCTGGATTGGGTGCGAAACCCACTTCCCCCGACCGGCACATCAGCCTAAAAGTCGGCCGTCGAGTGGGCCCGCTTCTTTCCCGACCTAGTCCCACTGGATTTGTTTCCTTTGGGGGCACCTCAAAGACCACGTATATTGGCAGGAAATTTCAAGACGACGGAAGAGCTTCAAAGGCCGCTAATTGTTGCAAGCGGTGTGAGCGTAATCCCCACCCAAGGGACATAGTGGACAACGCCATCATCCACCTGAAGGAAGTGCGCCTGATGCTGGTGAAGCGGCGCCGCGGCGCCAACATAGAACACCTTCTGTGAAGGATGGGAGAACAGCTCCGGAGGCGTTGGGTGATATTTATGTTTTGCCATCATGTTGTGATTAAAATGACACCTCGTCTATGAACCTGTAGTGAAAGCTGTATGTGTATATTTTATAGAAAAAAATATGAAGGTACTTATTTCTGGCCCACCCTGTATATATTACTGCCATGTTATTGATCATTCCTTTGTATATATTTAACATGTAGGTGAGTTTTAACAGCCATTAATTTTCATATTTGGTCAGGACAACCGAGCCACAAGCTTCAACTGTTGGTCGACAACCACGGGTACGTTTTCTTAGGCCCTGGACCTCTGCTGATTCAACTGGGCCTTAGGCTTTGAACGACGGGTCCGGAAAGCTTAACACAAAGTCATTTCTCCAGCTTGAGCTCCTGTCGATTAGAGATAGAGAACCAGGAGGTGGGCTGTGCCGCAATAATTTGTGACGTGCGGCGCAGTCTACCACTTTTTCATGCAGCTATCGCCTTAAATACACCACCATTCACCCAATCACCATGCAGTCTCCAGACATCGGATTTATAGGCATAAATTGTTGTCTGTGCAAAACTTCACCACACTAATTGATTTGTCGGCACAGTATGTGAGTATATGTAAGCGTCGTGGCAACTTGCCCCAACAACCTCCGATTGGGGACCCCCTGAGATCGATACAGATCTGAGGAGATTTTGAGATCGGGGAAAATTGGTGTAGGTACATCAGTGACCACGTCCTGAGGTTTGCCTCTCGACAGTAAATAATAATATCCATGGGTGTCGATTTGTATAGTTTTGGGGGCCGGGCCCCCAATTATTTAACATTTGTAATATTAGGCCTATACGGCGCAAGCGTTGCACGGTAAGAATGCAATTATAATATTTAAAGTTAGCGTTGCCCACCAATAATTTTCAGAAAATGACACCATTGATCACTGTTCTGATAATATCTTATTTTTACCCGCGGGACTTCCAACCAATTCTGTGAAAATTGTTTGCTATTCTGTGGTCCCGATCCTAGTGAATCCTGTATATTAATATACTGACACTATGATCTCAGTAGATCTGGAATCAAGCTTATTTTCTGGATCCGTTTTTGGTATCCGCACGTATGTCTGGTAGCAAGGGCGGATCCAGCCGGCCGTTTTTTGTTTTTGTTTTTGGGTGGGGGTGTAACCGTTTTTTAGCGGATCAAACCTACCCCCAATTTTGAATTTCTTGCCCGGATTTGGTCCACTTTATTTTGCAACCACACGATTTCTTGTAATTTATTTATTTTTTATGTACCTATTTTTCGACTTCTTTGGATATCGGAAAAAGGGTCGAAAACATGTCAGCTTGCAGTTTGTTATTGTTCCGACATTGTCCTTACAGTACCAGAACAAAACTATTTCAAATTGTCAAATGTACCAAAGGGCGTCGCCGATAATTTTTGAGTGGGGGAATGGGCTGAAATGACGCAAAAATGTATCCCATTTTTCTACGTGTATTTAAGCCTTTGCAGCATTTTATATATGTGGACTTAATATTAAAATAAATTAAAATAAGTATTTGTTATTTAGGGCCGCGAAGCGGCGCGGCATTTTTACGGGTTTGCCAGATAAAACCCAGAAGCATAGGCGGTTCGTCCTGTAGATAATAAAAAGCTAAACATGCTATTATTTCAATTCACCGTTACATGAACCGAAAACGATGGTGACCGATGTGACGCCGCAAAGCGGCGCAAAAATTAGATTTTCGGTCGTGGAAAACGAAAATTTAATATTGGAACCAGACTCAGATAACCCCTATGCCTGGTTGCACATATTGGTATGATAAAAGATATCGAAATTAGGGTAGTATTTAATCAATATATTCTTCGGATAGTAAATCACGATGACCGGTGGTAGTAAGTGCTAAGTAACTAGGGGTAACTGTATACATATGCACCGAACTGCAACAAACAATTGGTAACAGTGCAAATGGTTTGAAAACAGCAAGCGGCAGAACGGCTTTACGCACAATAAATGGTCACGTGCGGATCTGGAGGAGCCTGGGACGAAATGGGCATGGGGAGTCCTGGCTGTCCGTCCCACTATTAGCATTTTGGTCCAGCAACTTGGACACCTTGCAGAAGCAGCTTCCTGGTGCCGATGTCCGCGTCTCTGCGTTTGCGTCACCTTTTTGGGAAATCGGCAGACGAGCTTAACATGTAGCACACTTGAAAGTTAATATTTTATGAAGGGAGTGGGCCCTGGGGCTAGCAAATAGGTACCGCCAAGGGGTCAGACACTTAATTCATTCACTTTCCCATTTTCGCAATTCCTATAATTAAACAATTGCGTATTTTGTGACATGTCCCGAAGCGGCGCGAAATTTTCGAGTTTTCACTGTGGACGTCTGTATTTTGACTGTTGCAATATTATTTTTTACAGCTGTACGTCCGACCGTTTGGGGGGCAAAACATAGTCTCAGGACCTTTGGGGGGCCATGGCCCCTTTGGCCCCCTGGATCCGCCCTTGTCTGGTAGTGACGTAGTCAAGGGGGCACGGGGACCATTGCCCTCCCCCTGAGCAAAATAAATTTACACTAGATAAAATGCGATTTTCGACGACCCGACCTTACCCCCTCCCACCCCCCACCCCCCAGTCAACAACATATGGCTGAGGAGCGAAATTGTATTCTCCCACTGACACGTCATAATCAAATTTCGCAACAGAGTTTTCCCCAGATATAAATAATGTTGCCCCTACAACCTAAAAATCATGGCGACGCCACTGCAATGTTGCAATGCCCTCAGTCCTCAGTCAGTCGTAGCCCCCCCCCCCCCCCCCGCCCTCAGCAAGTCAAACAAACGTAAAATAGGGCGCAGTGCAAGGCCAGCCTTGTCATCACGCAGTGTTGTTATTTCTGCTTCTGCCTGTCGGTATGTGAATTAAGTTTATGTCGAGCAGTCTGTTAACCATCCCGGTCATCTGTTCTGCTTGCCAATTTATCCTCTGTTGTTCGCTCAACGAACCCCAGTCGCTCCCCCCCCTCCGCCCACCACAGCACGGCGCTTTGACGGACGCCTCTGCCCGCCCGAGCCGAGTCCATTCGATAGCAGCGTTTGCAGTCCTGTCATCGCAGCCTTCTGCGACGCTCCGGTGCGCCTTTCCGCAGGGTGTAGCCGGTAGTGGTGCCAGTTCAGAAAACATTTGGTCACAATGTCCGACCGATGTCCAAGGCCATGGTTCAGCTGTCCGTCCCCGAAAACTATCCGAATATCATTGTTTTTGTCCGAAGTTTTGTCAGAAAGCAGAAAACAATGTTTGATATGGAATGTAAAACATCCAGTGTATCACTCCCAATATATGCATGAATATAGGCCTTTGCGTCAAATAACGTTGCAGATAGTATATCAGAAAGCCACAATCAGCATACAACCATTTCTATCCGGGAAAATATTTTGTTTTGATAAAAAGTAACTTAGTGATTTTTGCGACATGCCATTCTCGAGCATTGGATGTTCGAATATGTCCAAAGAAATATGCTTATGTCCGTCCAAAACCGAATGGGTCTTCGGACAAATTCGGAATTCCGAAAAATGTTTGTGCCGATTGGCACCACTAAGTACCGGGTCTGCGGCGGGGGACACGTTAAGGGCGGAGACGAGGACGACCCCAAGCCACGACTAGCCAAAGGGGCACGAGGATCATGCCCCCCTCCTGAGCAAAAAAAAATCACACAGAATAGAAGGGAATTCTCCGCAAACCGCCCCCCCCCCCCCGTCAGAAGCATAGGATGAGGAGCAAGATGGGATTTTTCCGACGTGCTCACCCCTGAGAAAAAAAATCCTGGCTACGTGCCTGCCGCCAGCTGTTCAGCACAGCAGAGCCAGATAGATAGAGCCGTGACACGGAGCTCTGCGAGACTCAACAGCAATGTCGAGAGCTGTTCAGCGGCAGAGGGCACCTCTTAGAAGTTAGAAGCCGCTGATGGTGAGGTTCTACGAACGCACGACAAGTGAAGTGACAGCCATCAAGCCCTGTCAGGAATGTTCGCCCTTTTCCAAGGTTATCCGGGAACCGAACCCGGATCGCTGGCACAGGAAGCGACGATCACACCCCTGTGCGCGCGCGTTCCTGTGTGCGCTTCTCAACTGCAGCGAAGCGAGACGCTTCTCAGCAGCACGCGGAGAGGTGAGCTCAAGGCTCTGTAACAGCTGCTCGGGTGAGCTGCTCGCCACGGCTCGAGTTGCGGAACTCGCCAGCCGCCGTGTTTGTGCCGCAGGGCCAGGGGCGGATCCAGGGGGTGGCCGCAGGGGCCGCGGCCCTCCCTCCACCATAACGCCAGAAGGGGCGTCCCCACGGGCTGTCCGTCGCCGGACGCCGCCCTGGCGACAGCGCCGTGAGCACTCAGCGTCCCTATTCTAACTACAAGGGCACCCCTCAGACCACTTTGGCGCCCCTTTCAGAAATATACAGGCGCCCTTTTTACGCCCTTCGCCACGAAGTTGTTGGAAGGCGCCGCTCAATTGGCTTACGGCTCCCCTTCTGAGAATCCTGGATGCGCCCTTGCGCCGGGCTTCCCAACAGCTGACGTCGGGTTAGCCCAGAAGGTCACAACAATTCGCAGCCGCGCGGCCCAGCGCGGCCCCTGCCACAGGTGGTCGCTGGCACAGCTCGTTGGCCGTCGGGCGCGTGATCCCTGCTACACGGCTGCGGCCGGTGAGCGCGTGTTCCCTGCGAGCAGATGGTCGGCACTCAACAGGCGCAGAAAAACCGAGGCAAACGCCGGGTCTGTATATACGGAGACAATACAGCACAGTGACTCTGCAGAGACGCGATAAAGGCCACACGACGGTGGAGATGTTTGAAGGATACCTGGCAAGGATAAGGACACGCGACAGTCACAGTACAACGTCCGTGAAGTTAGCGACGGATTCAGCGACGGATTCAGAATTGGCCCAAATCTCGCTCAAAGATCAATTTTGACAAGCTGATCACGAATATGATCTTCATTTTGCTGTGCAAGGTCATCTTTAAGGTCAAATGACGAGGTACCGCATTGAGTCCCGAATATATTGCCGGATCCTTTCCAAAATGGTCTCAGATAATAGACAGGGTCCATATGTATCGTCCGTGACCATGACCTGAACCGGCACCATTGCCTTGGAGGTCAAATTTGAGGTCAAACGACGGGGTGCTGCATAACGTCCAGAATCTTTTAAACAGATCCTTTCCAAAATAGTCTCAAATGATAAACAGAGTCCATATCTAACGTCGGTGACATGACCTGAAGCGTAACCTTTGACCTTGGAGGTCAAATTCGAAATAAAACGAAAGGGTACCGCATAACGTCCCGAATTTATAGCCGGATCCTTTCCAAAGTGATATTATATGATAGGCTGGGTCCATACATGGCTCCGCCAGCCGGGGGGGGACGGGGGACACAGTCCCCCCAACCTTCAAAAGTTGGGGGGACAGAGTGTCAATTGTCCCCCCCCTGCCAACCTTTGAGCACATGACAGTAACTTAATATTTCAAGCACCTCAAACAACAGTACACACAACAGTTCTTAGCGTCTTCAACAGTAAAAACTCAGTTATCCAGGGAATGAAATCAAAATTTTGCGCCGCTCCGCGGAGCGAAAATGCAACTCGAATTACATTGTATTCGGGCTGAAACACAACTATCAATTCGCGCCGTTTCGCAGCGCATTACTGTGTTATGTTTTGTTTATATGTTAATACTTTTCTACACCATTGTGCAATAAAAGTTAGCTTTATCACTTTTGTAACGCAGTCTTACCACGAGCGCCCCACGGTGTGTGTGTGTGTTTGAGCACACCCCCTACTACGGTTTTGTGATTACAAAAAATGCGGCGACTAGCGCCGCCAAATTTAGTCAAGCTTATCATCTGATCCTGTCAATACATTGTAAAATTTTAGTTCGTGTCCGACAGATCAGGTCAAGTGACGCCCACCTCCAAATGTTTATCGGTCGTGCCATGGACCACAATTTTCTGAGGGATCGATTTAAATTTTGGATTGCATGAAAACAATCCTATACCTGCAAAATGTTGATCTCGAATACGATATTGGTGACCTGAGGTCGGGTCACTTCGTGACCTCTCCATTAATAAGTCAATGATAAATATTCCTATGCTTTCTATTTTCAAGGATATAGTCCAATTCCTTCTGGATATATGTATAAATAGGATATCCTTGATGATCCAAGCGCAGTTTTTGCTCAGTGAACCTATATGGGGTTATCTGGTTATCCGAGGGCACAACACTTTTTCGTCAATAACTCTCGACATAAGAAGAATAGAAGTGAAAATTTCAGCAGCGTGGTTGGATGTCGAGACACGTCTCCTAAATGCAGCCGAACCTAACATGGTCACCACT
The DNA here is from genome assembly GCA_014673585.1 of Semibalanus balanoides. Classification (NCBI taxonomy): domain Eukaryota; kingdom Metazoa; phylum Arthropoda; class Thecostraca; order Balanomorpha; family Balanidae; genus Semibalanus; species Semibalanus balanoides. The sequence goes on from VOPJ01007266.1 coordinate 13,491, forward strand.
TGACCTTGACCAGAGTCAATTTTCAAGTTGACCTAACATGGTCAACATGGATGTGTTTCAATGCGCTTTGACGAGATAACAATCACCGATGGCGTTACATTGTTGTGTTATTTTTATTAGGTAAACAGTTATTGGCAAAAACCATTTTGAGTTGCACAAACAGCAACTTTTTTTTGTATATCTTTAGAACTAATATTGAACCTGAGCTAAATTTAGGAAATGAAGTTGATTACATATTTCAGAGCTTCCGTTTTTTTTTTTCAGTTTGACCCTATGTAGCATATTTCCGAAAGATCTATTGGGGTTTCTGGACCGAATTCCTTAACTTGAAAAATTTGACCTTGATGAATTCTGGTGACTCAACTTTGACCTGAGCGAATCATAAAGATATTAAACACGATTTTTAACAAACGTTTCGAATATTGCTTTTGGTTTGATCTACGTTTCATACAGGGTGTAACAAAATTATCCGGATATCATGTTTTCCGCTCGTATCGAAGGGCGTCCGCTTCAGTTTCAATGGCCGCATGCCCAGGCTGTTGCGCAGGTGGTGGTAGACCATCATGTGGGAGGTCATGTAGGATTTCAGGGTGAGCTGTCGGACCAGTTTTCGAGTCGATTGGTGACGTTTCTCCGCCGCCATCATGATGACTCTCTTGGCCACTGGGTGGAAGGCAGTCTGTGGCCGCGGCCGGCTGGGTCTATCAGGCCAAAGCCCCACTTGTAACGTTTCAGCCAGACGTCAGCTGGCTTCCTTCTGCCTGATACCAGCTGCCGACAGACATCTTCCTGGCTGATGCGTCCTGATCTTCCTGCGAAAGGAGAGGCTGTATTCTTTCCCTCATTGCTGCCCTGGACGAAAACTGACAAGCCTCTGGCGTGACCCGTCCACTGAGGCTCCGGGTCACCGCTCAAAAGGTCAGGTCACCGGGCAGTGAAGGGCCGGAAGCGCAGGTTTACGAATTCATCAAAACTTCTCGCCTACTTTACACAGTGACGAAGTGCGAGTGAAACTGCGCAAAAAATAGATGTCCGATAATTCGTTTTACACCCTGTAGGAGCCGATTGGAAAGGGGGGACGTTCAAACACATATTCCGCAGATCAGATTCAGATCTTTATTCTGACAAATCCATTAAAATCTGGGTTATTCCCACTGTCACACAGCACAACTCACACATGACACAACCCGTCAAGGGCACGAAAACAGGTGAGGTTTCCAAAAAACGCATTCATCACTCCGGCGAAGACACGGCCTACCATCACCATACTGGTCTGCTGATAAGATACTCCTCATTTGAGCCCTAAAGTTTCGCGTGTTGACGGAACGGAAGATGGTCATAGTCGTGCAACGCGCCATAGCAATAAACGTCGACGGCCTGCCTCCGTGCGTATTCTCGGCAACACTCGGTGGCTAGCAGTGCGTGTCTGTATTGGGTGCTGTGCAGTGTTGCCCGATAGTGCTGACAATGTCCTCTGGTCCTGCCTGTGGTGGTGGGTGTGTGTACCCCCTTCCTCCCAGAAAGGCGTGGAAAATCCAGAGGCCCAGTAGGGCGAGGTTTAATAAAAAAAGAAGGTCGATAGGAAAGTGCATATACAGGGCATGAAGATTCAAAATTTGCGCCCGCTCCACGCGCAATTACAACGAAATAATGGAAGTTAATTTATTGTCCTCTCCCGTTTTTGGTTACTATTTCCTAAGCCAAAAGCAGTATCGAGTCACCAAGCTTTTACTTCCTGTCATCAATTTGACGCAATGTTAGCCAAAAAAAGACGCCTGAGGTGAGATAGGTGAACTGGAAACAACGTTTGAGTTCTGCGGTTTTTTGTTGACAATAAGGTTTTGCGGAAAACGCAGTCAAAAGCAACATTTTTTTAATATAATTAAATTGGAGATTGAAATGACTGTACTAGACTCGGCTTCACTGCAATCTCGGATCTTCGATTTTTATTGAATTAATCATTTTGAGAATCGAAAGTTATTTTTAATTTTATTTTTTACTCGAAAACAAGTCAAAATTGTCAAACACAGATTGGAATAAATGATAAAAGGTGTCAGTTGAATTTGTGGTACCAAATTTTTAAGTCGATATCGTCAAAAATGAACTGACTTAACCTTTCACAGTAAAAAATCGAACACATCTAACAACATCACATGCAATAAAAAATGTTTTTGGTTTCTAACGTGTATTGTTATGGAAGAAACAATGTCTAAACGTCATTTTGCGTTTCCTAGGACGAGCAACAAACAAACATGTGTTTACAGACGGCCCAATACAAATGATTAAAACCGGAATCTGCCGTAATGACCGTAAATGACCGTAACTGGCAGTTTAAACTCTGACTTCGGATGAACTTATCTGACTTTAGACCATTAACAGCTAGAATGGTACAAGAGTGTCAGCACACACGAAAACATACCGATTTTACCAACTGCCTAATCGTTTAATCCTCGCCAGTGTAGGGGGGGGCTGCCACCCCCTTGGTTTTTTTCCAGAATAACTCACGTAAACATCAACCGAACACGGATGACTTTCAGTATCCTACTTGCAATCAATTTTAAATGTACTCAAAAATTCGAACTTCTAACCCGTAATGACCCATGACCTTTGACCTGTTCTCAGGTGTGCTTTTGCGAAACTGGCGTCTAGGTTAACGATCCTTGAAACATGTTGCAGTTCCCGATGCTGTTGGTTCAGGAGCATATCATGGTGCTTCTAGGTGCAGTTGTGGTTTCTGCCAGAGATTGCGATCTCGATTGTTTTCAGAGGTCACGGAGGTCACTGACCTCCGATGACCTCAGATGTCTTTTTTCGTCTCTGTCCCGTTTATAGTGAGTTTTATGACGCTGATTTTGATTCTGGATTATATAACAATGAATTGATTAATGGTTCCACTGGCCAATGCGCTGCCAATGTCAATGGAGTCACTGACCTCAAATGACCTGACATGACCTTTTAATTGGCAGTCTTATAAGGATCCATTTTGTGATACTGATATCAATAATTGGCGTCGTATTTAGCATTCGTTGATGTTTTTTATAAGATTTGAGCTCTATAAGTTCCTCAATTTACTATTTACGATTTGACGACATTTTGGCTTTGACATGACTCAGAGGTCATTAAAATATCCAGGACCAAAATCAGATGTCAATGGCTTCCTCTGTCACAAACAGCACATGGTCGTTTTTTTAATCGAAGCATCGAAGCTCTAGCTCCAATTAGTGAGCCAAACGACCAAGGGGGTCGTACCCCCCCCCCCCCCTACACGGTCCGCAGTGATCTTGCCCTAACCGGGCGAGGGTTAATATCGCACAACAATGCCACCATATCGAGACAGTATGACACGATCAAATATTTTTTATTTGACGTACCTGTGACGTCATCGGTGACACCCCGAAGTCCCCAAATATTATTTTCCTTTAAAACGTTTTCAGGGGCCTATCGAATTCGGTTGGTATATTTTTTAATATATTATAGTTCCGGAGATCCGAAGGGGGGCGCTCGAAAAGGGACCTTTTGAAGGCGCCACCCCCTCCCCGGACTGAAATCCTGGTTATGTGGCCCGTTATTCGTCTCTCGGAGGGTCTTGAGGTCCGGCTAATCCAGCTCAATACAAGTTTCAAAGGGGGTCTCGCAAAATATAAGGGGCCCCAAAATCGCACCGTTTCTTCTTCTTCTTCTTACAAATTCCAGGGCAAATAACTTGGGGACAACAATAACTGATTTACCCACCCCCTTTAATGAAGAGTGGCCTGCACCCCTGCTCAGTGCTCAGCCCTATATCTCGTTGAACTCATGAGTCCACGTCCCCCCCCCCAAAATCAAACCCGTGGCAGAGCGCTTGGTCCATATTCCTAACGCCCGTGACCTTGACCTGAACCTGTATTGGAGGCAAGACGGGTACCGCAAAATATAACACCCGAAACTCACTGCCGAATCTTCAAAAATTTCTAGATGATAGACAGGGTCCATGTCCAACATAAGTAATCGTGACCTGACCCATGACCTTGATCCTGAAAGGTAAATTCGAGTTAAACGACGGGGTACCGAAATAACGCCCATTTTATCTACCGCATCCTTTCCTAAAGTTGGTTCAGAAAATATACGGGTCTATATTTAAGTCCGTGACCATGAAACCTGATTTCTTGACCTTTGACCTTGAGGTAAAATTTGAGGTCAAGCGACGGGTACCCGCATAACATCCAGAACTTATTGCTGAAGTCCTTTACAAAGTGGTTCAGATCAGGGGTGGAAACTTTGGCTGTTTTCTGACCCGTCGATTTCCGCCGGAACCAGGGAAATGTAGTGAATTTTGGCCGCGTTTGCAGCGGAAAAGGGACATGCCTTAACATGCAACAGCTGACGCTCGACGGGGATTCCAGGGATTCCGCCATACCTCCGAAATTCATTCCCGCCGGGAATGTGCACGGTCAGAACACAGCCTATATATCTCTTGGGAAGGGCCCGCCGAGCCCCACCCTCAATGATTTCAAATTTTAACATTAGGCCTATGGCGCTGCATGGTAAGAACTGAGTTAAAAGCTATCAAATAAACATTAGCCCCCCCCCGAGCGATTTTATAAAGTTCCGCCCCTGTCTCAGATGATGGACAGTGTCGATATATAACGTCCATGAACGTTACCTGAGCCGTGACCTTTGACCTTGGAGGTCACACGACGAGCTACCGAATATCGTCCTGAATTTATTACCTTTCAAAAATGTCTAAGATGATAGACAGGGTCCATATCAAACGTCCGTAACCTTGAACTGATCCGTATTAGAGGTCAAATGACGGGGTACCGCATAACGTCCCGAATTCACTGTCGGATCCTTGCAAAAAACGGTTCTAGATGATATGATAGACAGGGTCCACTTTTAACGCTCTTTCACTGTGACTTGAACTGTGACCTTTGAGGTTTAATTCGAAATCAAAGGACGGAGTACCGCATAACGTCCCGAATTTACTGCCGGATTCTTCAAAACAAGTTGTCCAAGATGATAGACGTTAGACAGGGTTCATATCTAACGTCCGTCCTCGTGACCTGACCAAGGATCCTTGACCTTGAAGTTAAAATTATAGGTCAAATGACGGGGTACTGCATAAAGTCCCGAATAACCAGATCCTTTACAAAGTGGTCTTAGATAATACTGAATAGACTAGCGTCCGTGACCGTCCGTGACCTATCTAACGTCCGTGACCGTGACCTGATCTTTGACTTTGGAGGTAAAATTTTATGTTAAACTGCCGGGTACCACATAACGTCCCGAATTAATTGCGGGATCCTTTTCAAAGTGGTCTCAGATGATAAGACAGGGTCGATATTGAACGTCCGTGACCATGACCTGAACCGTGACCTTTGACCATGGAGATTTAAATTCGAGGTCAAACGGCGGGGTCCAAACGTTAGATACGAGTATGAACCATGTCTATCATCTGAGATAACTTTGGAAAGGATCCGGCAACAAATTCGGGACATTTTGCGGTAACCCGACGTTTGACCTTCAAGGTCAAAAGTCACGGTTCAGGTCATGGTCACAGACGCTTTTGGACCCTATCATCTGAGACCACTTTTTGGTTTTGGAATGATCCGGTAATAAATTCGGGACGTTACGCGGTACCCCGTCTTTTGACCCTGAATTAGACCTTTAAGATGACCTTAAACATCATAGCAAAGGTAAAATTCGTGATCAACGTGCCAGAATTGACCCAATTCCGATGCTTTGTCCAATTTATAATCCGTCGCTAAATTGAGTAAATATGTCGCTAACTTCACAGACGTGGCAGCACGCGGTCCCGTCGAGGCTCCACATTAGAAGAAGAAGACGACGTAGCAGCGCCGCAGGTGAAGCAACAGCCGTGATAAATGAATGCCGTCTGACGCATGCAAATTGCGGTTATTTCGTATTGTAATTTGTATTTTTTTCTGAGATGACCGAGTAATAACTAGAGATCCGGGTGCATCGGCGTCATGCGAGTAGCAGCACGGTTCAGAACGTGCGGCAAATAACCGGATCCAATTAGTGAGAAGTTGCTTAATTGCGGGGAGCGTACCTATTGTCGTTTCCTGAATCATCATGGCTGGTGCGGATATCATGCGAAGCAGGCTAACGTTATAATCTATGGGGCCGATAGATAAGCTCGCAGTTCGCACCGTCCGACTTGTAACGACTCGCATTTTCGGATCTTTTGGTTGACTCAAGCGAGTCATGCATGACTGACATGATGCATGATGCAAAGGTGATGCATGATGATTCATACCTCACCTTTAGTCAGTTACAAGTCTGCGCACCTCACACATGCATGTCGGCAGAGCCGTTGCGTTCGCTATGCGGCGCGTTACGTTCTCAGATACCAGGCACTAGACTAATGAAGTACTGCATCAGGTAGTAATTGCAATCCCTATTTTGACATTGCTCGATTACACATTGTTGGATTTCACCGTTGTCCTGCCGTCCGCACATGTCCGGTTCGCTGTCACCCCCTTCCCACCCCTCCCCTCACGCCAGCTCCGTCCGCGCGTTGGCCGGCACAGCACAGCCCGAGGCGGGGAAAGGTCACCGCCGGGGTCACGGTGCCTTCCGCTCAGCGGGTCGATCTACCAAGGGCGCACAGGCTCCTGCACAGGCTCGCCTACCACGGCACAGTGTCGCTAGCGGCCGGGGCAGCGGTCAAAATTGAATATCTCTGGTTATAGAAGTCCTAAAATAACAATAAAATACCAGTATATAGCCCATGAACAATGCTTTCGGATGATATATTGTGTTCTTATTTTTGAACAAGTTATGACCTTTGAGGCCACTAATATGACTTAACATTCACACCAGTGGCGCAGCGGTTAGTAATGAAGCGTATCGCACTGCTTCTTCTCCGGCTGTAATTGTCTAAACAAAATAAATTCACCGCTAGTTTCAAGATACATTATGTGAAAACAGGTTCACAAGGTCTTCGGTCCCATACTGACCAATAAGGTCATGTAAATTACTTGATACCAGATGCATTGTATCTGAGAGTCACACGAGGAGATGCGTTGCAGATAAGTATACCAGGCACAATGAAAAGTTACTTAGCTGAATAGAGTCTTGTCTGATAATACGCATTTTCTTGTTACTTGTAACTTGTTTTGTCAGGTAAGGTCGACTTTTTAAATATCTTAACTTTTCGTTACTACAATAGCTATATGATATTAATTCTGCATCAGGCAAAAGTGAAAAGGTCGGATTATATTACTGACTCAGTTGTATTCGGGAAAGGTCATGACACCACGAATGCGGTTGAGGATGGTGTAATATATTTTTTGCCTTTATTTAAATAATTTATTTTTCGTCAATTTCTGTTGAAATCGATAAAAATTGTTTGTGTTGAGGGCTTTTGAGTGAGTACTTGAACAGTTGACCTAGGTGTGCATTGTGCAAGCTGTGCTCAGTCATCATGCCAGTCTTACATTACCATAGCAATTAAAAACAAATTGTTACAATGTATAGATGTGTATTTTGTTCACACAGCACAGTACACGTCAGCAGAGTTTCCAAACGTTCAGTGTTCACGGTAGTAATTGGTAGGGAAATATATGAAGAACGTCAGAGCAATCTTCGGCAAAGGGGTTCTTCGTCGGATGTGTCGTGGCCGTCTCGGTAGATGATGGTGAGTCGTCGCTGTCGTCACTGACACAAGTTCACGCATATTAGCCGTTTTCACGAAGGATTTATTTTTGCCCGGTAGTACCCAGTAATATTTCGTGCGTTTTGGGTACCTGAGTCTAGGAACACGGCTTTTCCCAGATATTTTTGGCATCAACTGAAACTTTATGAATTCATGTACAATTATCTGCTCTTACAATGCGATTTTTTTAGTTTTCTTTGTATAATCAAATTCATAAACACATATTACCGGGTACTATCGGGTATGAATTCATGTACAATTATCTGCTTTTACAATGCGAAATTTTATGTTTGTTTTCTTTGTATAATCAAATTCATGAACACATATTGCCGGGTACTACCGGGTATGAATTCATGTATAATTATCTGCTCTTACAATGCGAAATTTTCTGTTATTTTTCTTTGTATATTCAAATTCATGAACATATATTACCTATTACCGGGTACTNAAAATTTCGCATTGTAAAGAGCAGATAATTGTACCTACATAAATTCATAAAGTTTCAATTGATACCAAAAATATCTGGGAAAAGCCGTGTTCCTAGACTCACTTACCCAAAGTGCACGAAATGTTACCGGGTACTACCGGGTACTACCGGGTAAAAATCAATCCTTCGTGAAAACGGCTATTTGGCGCCGCTCTCGCCCGCGCCAATAGGTACCGGGCGCGCCATCGGCAGCCCGCCGGGCTGTGTTCGGATCACCTTCAATGCGACCTGGACAGCAAAGTCGCAAAGAAACGCAAACGAAACTTATGCCTCAGACTCAGGAAACTCTGGGGGGCTACAGGCCTACAATAGACATTTAGAGCGCCAATGCGCGCCAAACTTTGCCGGCCTAGTTAAAAAGTAGATAATAAATGCAGTTTTCAAAAACAATGTTGCATTAAGTTTTCATCTTGTCAGAGGCGAGTCACGAGAGATATTCTTCATTTTTCTGTGAGAAATTACGCTAAATACCATGAGCTTTTCTGTCATAACCGATAACATATATTTCGTTAAAAAGGTATGTCTACAGTCAGTGGTGGAACTTTATTAAATCAACGGGGGGTGCCCAACGGCCAAATTCGCGCAGCCTTGAGAAGAGTGCTAGACGTGAGGCCTTTTGTTGTGACTGAACCGCAGTGACTTTGAATAAAAGGAATTGGTGTCCCTGCATGCATTGGACAATTATCTGTGATTGATACTTAATTATATAAAAATATGATAGTCGATATCAAATGCTTTTTGGCCGCTTCTTCGACCGCTTGCGACACTGTGCATCGGCTAGCATTATAATTTTTGGGTTGGCAACGAATCCCAGAATTGAAAAATTAACGCAGAAAAGGGAATAAATGCATGTGCGCTCTCAGTCTTTGTATTACGAGTTGCGACGCTCCAATGGAAGTGTGTAAACAGGTAAGCAACGGGTGCAACTAATACATTGGGAAGCAGCGATATTTTTGATAGATCGGTATAAATTTCGAATGGTGGGGTAATGACCACCTTTGACTGCTAAACAGGTGTTATTGTATCGGGAGGGCTTGGAACCACTGGTATACACCAAACAAACCAATAACATCTTGCCGTAATACAAATATGCTAGACATTTCAAAACAGTAGACACACTCGCTTTAGAGAGCGCTTGACATTGGAAGCTCATGTGTCACCCTCCCCCCACATGGACTGCAGGCTTCTGACGATATTCAGCGGCAGTCCGCCGCACTGCTATCGACCGTTCATGGTGACAATCAGGTTAAATTGGAGCCTACATGTCAGCCGGGAATGTGGCGAGGCATGCCGATGAGATCACGAACACACCACAGAATTAGTTACAGAGGTTGGAAGCCACGGCCGGGGCTAAGTTGTATGAATTCCAACTCCAGCTGGAGCAACCTGTCCGGGCTGGAACCGGAAGCAGGAGCTTAATTTGGCGTTAATGGCGCGCGCAGATGAAGGAGTAGGCTTTGGATAGTGTCGTTGTTCATGAATAGTTTGCGTAGCATGAGTGGGAATGTGGTTGTGGTTTTATTTAAGGAATAATTTTGGCATGAAATGTTCAACTGCTGAGTGCTGGTGCCTGGTCTGCTGGCGTGTTCACTGCGGATGCTAATGCTGCATTTTTCTCTCTCCTGATATTGTTTTTTACCGAATGAGTAATGAGTTTTGTGTATTTTCGTATGCTATTGACAATTGCTGTAATACAATCATTAGGTATCTCCCATCAAAACGCAGCAGACGGAAAAAGCTCGGCCAGTAAGCGTTCATTCCTACCAAGAATATGCTCTAAATCCGGTCGCCGGTTTTACGTCATTCGATGACGTCATTTGCAGACTTCACCGCTCGCAGATCACGTCAGCCAGCGACCTGTCACCGGTCGGAGGTCGCCCCTGGTGCCGCGACCCTCGTCATACCACTATCCCCCGCAGGGTCGGCCGCCGCTCACCGGCCAGGAGTCATAATCGCCGCAGTTGAACTTTTGATAAGAATGAGTAGCGTCCTTATTGCGTCCGTTGCGTCATATTGCTGTCGTTGTTTCACCCTCCGTTCTTTTTTTGCTCGACACTACACCGTTCTTTTTTTGCTCGACAGGTTTTTTTTGCTCGGTCTTTATAATAAATATCCGATTTCGTCCTAATGAGGAAAGGACGGAGCGTTCCTGGAGTCCTTTATTTTGTATAATAATGGCCTCAGCACGCCATCAGTCGGCGGTGACGAGTCTCGGGAGCCAGCAGTGGCAGTCGGTCATCACCCAGTGCAGCGGCAGTCAGTCATCACCCAGTGCAGTGGCGGGCGGGGCCGTCTCATCTCGGAAGGCCAATACCATGGTCCATGCTGTTACCGGACACAGCGGAGCATGGCGAGTTACGTCGTTATTCTAGTGACGAAGGATTCGCTGTAGTTGTGATGACGTAGGACAATTCATGACGTTGGCATTAATAAGTACCGGGAGGAGGTTTCTAATTTGTTTTGTAATGGTGTTCTTTGTGGAAAATAGGTGCTGTTTAGGCTAAACGGCAGTGGAAATCGAAACAAAACTTACTGGGTATATTAAATAAACAATGCACAACGAATATATATTGGTATCGTATCATTGATTCCTTTCTACTTTATGTAAAACTTCCTCATAGGCTACCCTAGTACCAATAAAAAGTGTACCAGAGGTATCATGCCGCATCATCCCCCGAACAATTTTGTGCTAAAGGTAATGAGCTTTGACCCCATAAAGCACGTGAAAACTTTGGGTTAAAGCCTCTGCTCTGCCTCTCTGAACAGTTTTTTTGGTTAACCCGCGCCCCGCTGGAGGGAATTTGCCACTCCTAGATTTTCTCAATATCACACAAAAATGTATATCTACTTGAAACTTGCAGTACCTTATGCACTCACAAAATCGCTACACACGACCCGGGTGTTAACTCCTACCATAGAGGTTAATTTGGAAATTTACTCATGTATGGGGTGTGATAGTTGAGGTTTCGATATCTACACACATTGCAGACAACTGCGTGGTGTGTCAGTATCGACCACCATCGCACGTGTGTTCAATACCCACAGCTGAGGCGCTCACGGACTCATGCCCGCTGTGTTGATATTTAAGAAACCTGCGTCATGTGTCCACTCGCCACCAGCTGAGGTCTCCATCGACACTACCAACCTCCACCCGACTGCTGTGTAGTTCGCGTAGCAACCTTGCCGCTCGTACCTGCTGTAAGATCCGCTCACCGCCAGCTTGAGGTCTCCCATCGATCTCTACCCATATCTCTTCACCCGGCTGGTGGTACGTATGCCCCAGCACCTGCGGTCGTGAGTCGCTCACCGCCAGCTAGTTCTCCATCGACACCTCAACTAATCACGCCCCGCTGACACCGTGGCCTGGCGAAGCAGGGCCCTGTTCACCGGTGTGCGCAATCTGCTGCGGGTCGCTGCGGCCGCTGCCGGCCAGCAGAAGTCGTGGGCGGTAGACCAACGCTGGGGCACGCCATGGGTGGTAAGTTATGACGTCACCACGGGCTGCGCCGCCAGCGATTCCTGCGGCCGCCGGAAAAGCTCAGCCGCAGCGACCGCCGAGTCCCAGCAGGCCGCCAAATTGACCTCTATAGGTATAGACGAACTTTACTCCAGCTGCTAGCCCCGTCTCCGCGCAGCCGTTTCCCAATTGAAGCGACCACCAGCGCCGCAGCGGAGAGGAAAGGAGTTACCGCAGCAATGTTTTTTCTTATGGCGGATGCGGCGATATTTGACAGTATTTGGCCTCAACTTTCAGGTTTGAATATTTTCTGTGCATGTTATCAATCACGAGTATCTCTACATCCTCAACACCGTTTTCCCAATGCGCTAACTCACGTGGTTTTTCCTTGGCCAAGGCGCGACAAAAACCTATCGCTCGCCATCCCGCCATAGCATACAAATTGCCAACTCTACAGTCGCAAACTCTTGACCCCCTGACTGCTCCTCTCCCGCTGCCGCGCTAGCCGTCAGCCAAGCCCCGGAACGGCTTTATGCCGCGGTCGGAGCAGTTCGTCTGGCAATACCCTATATTGCGTCCCAATGGCGCCGCGAACGCAGCCGCAGCTTGGTTGCATGGCGCGCACTCTCCTGGTGACGCTATGACAGTAGTGGGGCGGAGCCTAACTGTCATCTCTGCGGCTCGGCCCAGCGTAACAGCAGCTACGATTGCGCGTTACGGCCTCCGGTGCAAAACCAGCATTCTCCAGGACTGCTTCCGTTTGGCCTCAAGTCGCCAGCCTGCCGCCGCCGCCGGCGGTCGGCGCTAGCCTGAGGTCTCCATAGGCTATAGAACAAACTAGCATGAGCTGGCGGGCGGCACGGCAGGCGCTCAGTTGAGCGCGACCTAGGCGGGAAGCAGTGTTCGTGTATATGTGCGTGCGTGGAAAACGAGTAGTCAGTCATTCAATGCTACCTTAGTTCGCGAAAGCGGCCAGTACATTTCGTGCGTTGGATCGAGTAACATAATATAACTAATATGCGTGAGCGCTGTCTCTGAGTGGGCGATTTGTAGCGTTCTTTTGATTTTTTAGAAAGCCTGACCAGTTAGTTGTGAGAGCCGTTTATCCATAAAACATTATAGTATGATAACGTCTATATGCTTTATGCCCCTCTATCACAAGTATTTTGTATCCGATCGGCAGCTGCACTGACCCTCTGTGGAGAAACCAACTTTCTATAAACATATGAATATACGCAGCTGACTGTGATCAATAGTAACTATGATATGTATATGAGTATGCTTGCGCCTGATGATCATGATTATTATTTTGTGATGTTGATGTTGATACATTTATCTGTTTATAATAATGAACATTTTGGTCAATATAATGGTTTTACACGTTTTGTACCTTTTATTAGTTGCTCAGATTGGGAAGAATGGCGCGAGTGGTCATGAGTCAAGTTAAAGCATGTTCAGATCGGCATGAGTCTTGCAAGTTGCGACACATCGACACCTCACGCAGTGGTGAACGTTACGCCTCTCCTAGTGGTGGACGAACTTCCGCAATACGCCTGGCTAATAAGTCATTTGAAACATTCATGAGTATTGCGTACATTTTTTTGCTTTCCTTTTTTGCTTTATTTAATTTTCTTTATTTGCTTCATGAGTATTGCGTAAACAAGCACGAGTATTGCGACAATTCGACAACCCACGCAGCGGTGACGTTAAACCTTTTCTAGTGGTGGACCAGCTTCCGCAATACGCCCGGCTGATAAGTCATTTGAAACCCCCTGCATGAGTATTCCGACAACTCGACACCCCACGCAGCGGTGACATTAAAGCTTTCCTAGTGGTGGAACGAACTTCCGCAATACGCCCGGCTGATAAGTCATTCGAAACCCTCTGCATGAGTATTGCGACACCTCGACACACCATGCAGTGGTTATCACGGTTGTTCCGTTATATATATTTATATTTTACCCCATGCAGTGGTGATCACGAATGTTGCGGTAAACCTCTGTAGTGACAATAAAAACACCTCCCAGTCGACGTATTTTAGGTTGTGTGGGCATCACACGGGCTAGGGTTTGACACATGGCGGCGGTGTTATTTTTTTGTGAGTTGTGCTCTGCATCAAGTTTACGTCCTTCTCACCACAATTCAATAAATTGAGTAGTAGTACTTTTGCGCGGAAAAATTACATTTTAATGACGTCGTGTCATGCCATTGCTAGTGAAAAATATAAATGCTTGCAAAAATCATAGAAAATAGAGTTTATAGACAAATCGCAAACAAAAAACACCAAAAGAACGGAATTTATATTTTATTTAATATGTCGACCTCTCTCATGCATAAAATATTTAGTTTTTGACCTCTGAAAATAAAAGAAACATTTTGTTGTCAAAAAATTGCTCTCGAAACATAAATATTTGAAGATTAAAGAACGGAATGTATGTAAGAGAACTTAACTACATAGCGTTTTCACCGCTGTCTTTCTGAGACAAAACTCAAACTGGTCTACTGCCTTGTTTATTATGATAAATCCATTTCAAAATTTGACCTTCTATGACCTGACCTTGAACTTGTATCGTTTCAGGTTGTGGAAATGGCTCCTTTTATCGAATCTTACATGTGAAAAACATAAAACATGTGGTGCACGAATTTCAAATACCTCTTGCTAGCGTGACATTTGGTGAACTGATATTGACCTTGGTTTTTACTTACCTACAATTTCCATGGCGCCCCTGGGGTGGGATGTTTGAATCACCCCCTCCTGTTTATCAGATAAGAAAAAACGGGCGGCCATAGCGCCGCCAAATTTTGGCACAACTATCACTGATCCTTCTCGAATTTTTTTGGCGAAATTCAAGTTTCGTATGGATTACGCAGGTCACAGTCAGGTCAAGTGACGCCCACCTACCAGAGAGTTTTGCGGTCGTGCAATGACCCAAGTTTCTAACGGATATATATATATATATATAATATATATAATAACTTTTAGGATTACATCAAGTCCTAGCATCTCCAATGTGTATCTGGAATTTTTGGATATCGGTGACCTGAGGTGTCAATTTTGTGACCTACCCATTGGTATAATTCATAAGAGGAAATATTTAAAATGCTTTCTTTTCCGAAGATTATCATTTCATTTCTTCTGGACAATGTTATAATAGGCATGTTATTTTGATCCAAGTGCAGTTTGCTCAGGGACGCCTTACTCGGGTCATCTGAGGTCACCAACACCTTTTCGTCAATAACTCTAACATAATGAAGATAAGAAAGTGTAATTTCCACCAATGTGTTTGCCTCGTCAAGACACATCTCCTGATTGACAACATGACCTACTTGCTTGGGGCACCACTTGACCTTTGACCTGAGGTTTTTTTTTAAGATTGGCCTAACATGATCAAATTTGACATATTTCAACGCGCTTACGATGAGTAAAGAGTATTGCGCGATCTATTTTAAGGTAGAAGTTATGTCCCGAAAGTATGTTTAAAATCAGTCATTTTGACTTTATGACTCTTAGAGCTAAAACTATTGCCCTGAGGTCAATTTTGAGAACATGGGTGCGATTCGCAAGTTTTAATGGTAGCGATTGACTTTAATACGTTTGTTCTAGATGATAGTTTCTGAGATATTTGGGGGTTTCTGGAGCGGATGTCCAAAAACTGGAAAATTTGACCTTTGGATAACTCTGTGACCTTGAGTTGACGTGAGCGAAAAAGTCCGAAATATTTTCGAATGATTTTTGATAACGTTGAATATATATATCTCGTGCGTAGGAGCGAGTTAGAGGGGGTGTTAAACACCCCCTCCCAGTCCGGGAGAAGGAAATGTAAGAGGCCCAGTGGGGCGTCGGGTTAATGCGACAGATGTATTATATCCTTGAGAGCACTTTGTGCGATAATGGTATGTGTGCGATAGAAGAATGCGATATAAAATGTAAGTCTTTGGATGGAAAATATGGCCCAGAAGCTAAAATATTTCCATTTTGACCTTTGACCTGACCGTGACCTGACATTTGACGTTATTTCCAAAATTTCGCGTTTGCTGTGGATGCGTCTTATTGAGTGATTACGATTGCCGCCCTGCCCGTCTCGCTGCGATTATTGGTTCGAAAGATAACGAGGGAGCAGTGTCAGCCCCCCCCCCCCCACGCGGGGCGTGTTCGGCTGGAGACACAAACGGGGAGCAGGTTTTGTCCCATGCTGTATTGTTTAGATTGTCGTAAAATACAACTGGCACGTCTTTATTCAAGCACAATAGGCCTGTCAGCTCTTTGCTCTTCCCTTCCAAGCAATGTCAGGGAACAGCACCCTAGCTTGACAGAACTGCTAAAAGCCTGGCTCCCCTCCCGGCTCCCACCACCCAACCCAGCCACACCCCACGCATTCTACGTCAGTTTCCGATTCCCATCATGACTAGTGTCGCTTAGTATCGCAAAATATCACAAAATGTCGCGCAATGTCTCACAATGTCGCAAAATGTCGCGCATCACAGGGCAAAGTAGCGCTCGACCCACGCATTGGCGCTCTTATCAGATAGGCTGCGCGAGTGAGCTGGCGCCATTGTGACTGATCTAGGTCATCGAGCCTGAGCGCACGTACGCCGGCTTTGAAACCACTCCCGGCTCCTGATTTAAAACGGAGTGATGGGTGTAATTTAGCGTGGTTTACTGGCTGGGCAAACGATGCCGTAAGATTCGATGACGCAAGAGAGCTTGTTCGATCTCGCCAGTGTGATTTATTTAATGTTTAAAATATGTGGTTTCTAATGCGTGTAATCCTATGAATATTTTAAGCATTGCGTTCGAAGCATTAGGTGCTACATTTGAAGCGATGCACTTCGCGAAATAAGCAATTACACTCCTAAGCGTTATTTTCCTGGGAAGCCATAATATGTTACTAACTTTCCCTTCGTCCCATTGCAGTTAAGCTTTGGAGCTTGGATCAATGCTAAAGCGTGCCTTTTGACCTTCCGCTATAAGCACTCCATTAATTTGGGCTCTTTTCTCGGGAAATAGTACGCTTCACTGACAGACTAACGTCATCAAAGCTTCCAAATCCTCTAATTAGAAGCGGTTTCAGCCGGCAGAAAGTCCGAATAAATGTTTCAATTCAACTTTGTTCATCAATCAAATGTTTCATTCAACTATAGGGCATTCAACAAAAAGTTTCACATAGCTATTACACGGAAAAGTTCCAAACTTCGCACTGATCTTTAGCTGGCGTCTCAGCCAAATGCCCCTGACTGAGTAGGGGAAATGACACTCCATGGTTATTTTCCTAACCAGCGATTATATTGATACGCAAAATACGGCCATCGGAAGCGAAAAACAATACACACATGAAATATACCTACTTAAATTTCAAATTTATAACAACACCAACATAAGTAACACTGGTTCTGAAACCGATAATCACCGACATTGCAGCCAGCATGTTCATGTTGTCTCATATTGCTTCAATGTATTCATTGATATGCAGATTGGATTTCATAAAAGCTGGCGTTACTGAAGCAAAACTTACAGAGCAACTTGTTACATGGTTTGAACTTTGAACGACTGCACTTACAGAATATGGCCAAGAAGATACAGTTCAATTTGTGAAAGCTAAGACCACACGTATTTCGACTTATTTCAGCTACACCAGTAATTTGGTGCCAGTGCATCGTTTCTAAGGTACAATAGACGTTAGATACTCACATTTTGTGATCAGGGCGTCATTTTTTGAAAAATGATTGGTTGGCGTGCAATGCTAACTTTTTCAGATATTAATTCCATTCTTTCCATGAAAGGCAGTAACGGCCATTTCAAATTTTAACATAGGCCTAAATTTAAAATTTTTGAAAATCAATGGGAGCCCCCCCTTCCCCAGAAAGTAACAAATGACACGTGCTTGTGATATACAACGGGGGGGGAGGGTTTGTGTATATTATATTGTATTCCTGTTTTTCTTGAATGTACATTTCAAACTGAACATCACTGAACGCCAATGACGTCATTCATCAGACAACTGGCTGCAGATGGAAGGATGAAAGTTGGGGGGGGGGTGGTCAAAATCGGGGATCATTCGTGCAATAGCCAATATATATACAACAATATTCACATAATAAGTATTGTCCTTTGGAAAAAAATGTGAACTGGAATGATCTACATTTGCTTTATGTAATGTTTCATATTGATTATATGTCAATCGGTACAGATAAAAATATCCCTCTTTCCCACCCGAAATGTGAGCAGTGCTCAGCCATCAGTCAAAGGAAAATCAATTTCCGGCATCCAACGTTTTCGGTCGCTTGCCGACAGTCCATTTCCAAGTGACGGATATTAGTGGTGTAAATAAGTTTCTAGTAGGTACGCACTACTTTATCAGCTCAGCAGTTGCTTCGAATGTAATTCAGTGGATAGAACGCTTAGGATATTTGAAGGCAGCACTGAATCAATATTACATAAGTTGGTCGACCCAATTACTAACAGCCAGCAAAACAATGAACTTCGTTCTATTTTGTTTGGTAGTGCTTTTCCGTACTCGATGAAAATGACATTGAAGGTAATTTTGTTGTTGCCATCATCAGAGTTGCAACATATGTTATTCGCTGTCACAAACATATAGCAGAGCACAATGTCTACCAAAAACACTCAATGTCTTTGCGCAATGCCAACTTAACACGTACCCTGGAAGGAGGCGAAATCCGCTCAACCTTAAGCTTTTTCAATGATAGCGGAAAAAGCCAAAGAGCGTCGTAAAGCACAGACGGTTTTTGCATACCTGTTTGGAAATCAACTACCCATATCATGTGAAGTTTTTGACCTCAAATCAACTCATGTCAGGTTGCCAGACCAGGTCACGTGATGACCCCACCTTCGAACGTTTGTGGTACCACAGCCGCAGTATTGGGCGGATCGGTTTCAAACTTGCAGGATTGCATAAGATCATAAATACCTATAATTTTTATCTCGGATTTTGTATATCGGTGATCAACGGTCGGGTCAGTTTCGTGACCAGCACTGAGGTCATCAACACTTTTTGTCGATAGCTATCGACAGAATGAAGTGCAGTGGCATAGCCACGGGGTCCTAGGACCCCTCCGTGGCTCCCTGAGCGCCCCCTCGAGCTGGCCAAAGGCACCGTAAAGGTGGCTGAGGGCCCCCTCGAGCTTGCCAAGGGCCCCATCAAGTTGACTGAGGGACCCCTCGAGCTAGCCGAGGGCCCCTCAACCCGGCCGAGGCCCCCTCAAGGTGGCTGAGGACACCCTCAAGCTGGCCGAAGGCCCCCTGAAGCTAGACGAGAGCCCCTCAAGCCGGGCGAGGGCCCCTCAAGGTGACTGAGGGCCCCCTAGAGCTGGCAAAGGACCCCATCAAGGGTTGATGAGGGCCCTCTTAAGGTGGCTAAGGGCCACCTCAAGCTGGCTGAGGGTCCTTCGAGCCAGCCGAGGGCCCTCTCAACGTGGCCGCAAGGGCCCCCTCAAACTGACCGAGGGTCCACTAAACTGGTCAAGCCCCTTAAGCTGACCGAGGGCCCGTTCAAGCTGTTCGAGCCCGCCCAAGCTTGCCGAGGGCCCCAAGCTGCCGCAGCCCCCAAGCTGGCCGAGGGCCCCCCAACTGGCCGAGGGGCCCCTTGAGCTGGCCGAGGCCCCCTTCAAGGTGGCTGAGGACCCCCTCGAATCAAGCTGCCTGGGAAGCGCCCTCAGCTGGCCCGAGGGCCCCCTCGAACTGGCCCGAGAAGCCTCCTTAAGCCGAACGAGACCCCTCAAGGTAGCTGTGGCCCCAGAGCTTTGCCGAAGGGTCCCTCAGCTAGTCGAAAGGCCCGTCAAGCCGACGAAGACCCTCAAGCTATCTGAGTGGCCCTCATCTGGCCAATTGACCTCAAGCTGCCCGAAAACTCTATCAGGCTGACCGAGGGTCCCTCAAGGTGGCTGAGGGCCCCTTGACATGGCCAAGGGCACCCTCAAGAAGGCTCAGGGCCCCCTAGATCTGGCTTAGGGCCCCTTGAGCTAGCCGAGGGTCCCTGGAGTTGGCCAAGGACCCCCTCAAGATTGTTGAGGGCCCTTAAGCTGGCCGAGGTTCCCTTTGAGCGGGCCGACGGCCTCCTCAAAGTGGCTGAGGGTCCCTCGAGCTGGCCGAGGGCCCTTCGGCTGGCCAAAGGACCCCTCAAACTGGACGAGGGCCCTCTCAGGCCGATGGAGGATTCCTCAAGGCCGACATTGAACCTGTCAGACTGACAGAGAGCCCCTGCGGCCGACAGAGAGCCCTTCAAGCTGTCCTGATTTCCCTCTCTAGCTGCTCCAGGAGGTCCTTCTAGCTGTTCCTGAGGGCGTCCTTAGATCGATAGAGGGCAATTCAGCTCGACAAAGTGCCACTGAGACTGACAAAAGGGCCCCTTCAGGCCGACAGAGTGTTCATCAGTGTGACCAGTGCCCCCTCAGACCGACGGCGGGTCTTTAAGGCCGATAGAGGGCCCTTCACGCCAACAGAGGGTCCTCTCAGGCCAGCAGTGGACACCGGTCGGCCTTGGATGGCGTCCGGGGGAAGTACGGCCCTCTGTGCCTATTTATTTTGGCCTTGCCCTTTATCAACATTTGGGAACGTTCGCCGGGGCCTCCTTTTATTTTGGAAGCATACTTTTGCTTTGTTGGGTCCTTTTGGGGGGGCGGCGGGTTCAAACAATAGTCGTTTTTACGAAGTACTTTATTTACCGGGTAATTGGGGCGTTTCGGGCGATTGGGGCGTTTGGCTTAAATGAGGGAGGGTTTGGGCCAGTGTTAGAGCTATGTCTACGTGACACGGTGTTAGGTCCAAAATGTCCTTAATTCAAAAATGTACAAATTCAGCCCGAACCCCCCTTATAAAACCAAACACCCCAATCGCCCCAAACGCCTCAAACGCCCCAAAATGCCCCAATTACCCGGTAAAAGTCATTCGTGAAAACGGCTAATATATGTTTGTCTTTGGTTAGCTTTTTTCACTCTGTTCCCTTCACAGATTCAGTCATTAAAGGGAATAGTTCACCTTAAGCATAGGGTTTTGAGTTGAGATAGCCAAGTTGTGGCGCATGCTCGAAAATGACTTGTGACGCTTTCACATTTTTCCAAGACCTCTTAATTATTTAATATTCAGTCCTTAAAGTCAGGAACGCGGGTTATACCCGGTAACTCCAATCGCTTGATTGGCTGATTTTGGGCTGAGTTGACGTATGATTTATGACGCACAGATGAACGTAAGACTTGGTGAAAGTGTAAGGTGCTGACAACATAACTGTTCAAGTACCTCAATTCTTTTTTATTGCAAGAATGATTTTTGCAGGTAATGCTATGCATAGTGATTTTGATGTTTGAAATCCTTCTATAAAGGCATTTTTCTCACAACGTCCTGTGGCGTATGCGTAGCGTTCAGCGCTGCCTGAACGTCCAGGCTCGCGTAACAAATTTGTTGATCTGTCCCCTCCCACTCACCCGAACCCCACCACGAAACCAGTACGCGCGTGCCGCTGTTTGATTGGCTGCCCGCGGCGCAGCCGCCGCCTGAAGTGATAGGAGCCGACCGGCGAGACCGGTACGCCACTGACGTGTAGACCGTGCATGACCTTGTAACACATAATTCAGACGGACGCCCCAGAGCACGGACAGTGAGCGACGGTGGCGGACACCACACTTTTCACTATAGTGAAATATAATAGTGACGAATACCTATTAAAGCAAGTACTGTGATGGTTTTCAAAGCCGTTGTATTTTCCGGCATCTTCAAACAAGTACTTGGGCAAGTACCACCATGTATACGAAACGATCCCTGCACTAAATCGATGACGTTGCGTGGCTTCTCAGCCAGCTGAGTTCGCATTACTTATGAGGAAAAAAAATATGAATTATCACCAAATTAATTAACATTTTAAATTTGCTTTTTCCGCGTAAATATAGGTTTCTTTGACTTACTAGTATATGATACTTAAATTTCTTGCTTCTCTTCATCATTTCTGAGCTTTTTCTCTTTTTTTTTCAAGGTGAACTATTCCCTTTAATGGTACGAGTGAGAGTCATATATCGCAAAAGTTTTAAATGTTAAGTTGCTTATAGGCGGCTGATTTTTTTCTCTCCTTCTGCGTAGATGTCCCGGCTCATATAGCTATAAATGAAAAATAGCAACAAACAACTAAGCTGCAATACATTACTTCAGAGTTACTAAGCTAAGCAGTCAGCTGCCAGGATTTCGGAAAACATTGAAAATAGAGTTTTGAACTGTAGTGTAGGTAAACAAACAACACACAAGGACGCAGGAACCGGAGGGAAGGGAGGGGGCAGCGCCCCGCAACATTTTCAGATTTTGACATTACGCCTATGGGAGTTGCATGGAAAGAATCGACTTCAAAATGCCCTGTCCCTCTAACTTTCGAAAGGTTCCGGCGCCCTTGTAAACACATCACAACTTATACAAGCTAGCAGTTGTTGCTATCGCCATGTGGATAGAGAAAGCTCCATAATCATTTTGAAACATAAAATAAGTAAAACAATGTTCTAATCAACATTTCGAAATTTCGAGATAGCCATATAAAAGACCATTTCATTCTCTACCGATACCTGTAATGCTAATACTTTTCTAAAACAAACAACTATCCATGAGTGATTAACCATGGAAGGGCTTTGGGTCCAAACGGCCGAGAATGCCCCCTAAAAACGGCCCTGGATCCTCTCCTAATGCAACGTTTTGAAAGAAGCACACCATTCGATGTGTAATAAAATATTAGAAAAAGTTACCAAGTTTTACTATTCTAGGTTGAATATTTAATAAACTGTACGCGAAAAACGTCGTTTTAGCCCCCCGACGCCAATCGGGTTAAAGAGAGTTTCATGTCTTACATATAAAGCTGCATTGGAAAACTATGGGTCATAAATTTTGGTGGGCCCCTAGCACAATACAGTGGGCCCCCAATCTGGTGGGCGGACCCCCCCCCGAGCTAAATCCTAGCTAACGCTACTGATGAAGTGAAAACCTTTGGAATAAGTGAANGTCAAGGTAACATATAATGCAAAGCCATTCGATTGTTTGGTTGGTTGCATGGCTGCATCAAAGGCAAGCGCTCCCGATGTCGGCACTAAGGCGCACTCCCGCCCGTGCCTCACGCGCAGAATCGCCCCTCGCGACACGCGAGCTGAGCTCTGCGCGCCGCCGATCCAGCTTACGGAGCGGGCTCTCGGGGCCAGCCACGGACAAACGGTGCATCGCATGTTGAAACCCTAGCTCTGTCAACTAGCCTAGCTATCCAAGGAGATCGTGACAAATTTCAAGCCACCTACGATTGCTACAAATGTTAGCTTTGGACAGTTGTGTGCAGGCACGTAGCCAGGATTTCGTCCAGGGGAGGGGGGACAGCGCCTCAAATGGGTCCTTCTTGATCGTTCAAAAGGCCCCCCAAAATAAAACTGGATAAGTCAAACTCGACTGATTTCGGCCACTTTGGTTTTTGAAACCCCTTTTTCAACTTGTGATGAGCTGGATTGGACCAGGACCCTCAGGACTCTCAGAGAGGCCCATGAACCAGGCACGTTGCCAGGATTTTGCCCAGAGGGGAAGGGGGCCTCGAAAGGGCCCATTCTCGAGCGTTGAAAGGGCCCATTCCCGAGCGTTGAGAGTGCCCAGTAGAATGGATGAAAAGGGTCTGCTCCCTCTGTATTGACGAGGGGCCCATTTGGCATGTTCATGAGCCCTTCTGACCCGCCCAGGGGCCCTTTCGGTCTGCTCAGGGGCCCCTACGGCCTGCCCAGGGGCCCTCTGTGCTGGCTAGGGGCCCATTCGACGTGTTCAGGGGGCCCGCTGACAGGCTCGGGGGCCTTTTGGCATGTCCAGAGGCCCCTCTGACATGCACAGGGCTCTTTTAAACGTCCAAGGGGCCCTTTGGTCCTCAAGAGAGGGCTCTGATGGCCCTACAGGGCCTCGAAGTGCTCTAAACTATTTAAAGACCACGCTTCGCGTGATCTTCGCGCGGTTTCGTTGACCCTTTTCGGCGCGCTGCGCGCGCCGAAAAGGGCCCGCAGGGCCTCCAGGGTAGGGGGTGCCCCCGTCGCTCCCTCCCTCTTTGCTACGTGCCTGATTGTATGCACCGTATTTGCCAAACGTAGCCTTTGACCGGGTCTGGGCGCCGGCCCGGCCCGGCCAACTATGAGTCTGTACACGATGTGACGTCAGATGCGCGGCCGCCGCCGACTGGCTGGCCGGTCAGGGTCAGGTCATGACCGGTGGCGGCCGCGCCGTGGCCTCTGACGTCACATCGTGTACAGACTCATAGTTGACCGAGCCGGGACGGCGCCCAGACCCGGTCAAAGGCTACGTTTGGCAAATACGGTGCTTACAATTGTCGAAAAGTAGCATTTTTAGCAATCGGAAGTGGTTGGAAATTTGTCACGATCACGGAAATTTGTCACGATAGTCATCGGCTAACAATATAACTTTTCGGTCCGCCTTGTCGGCAACGAAGCCCAGAATTGAGAAATTGGCGAAGAAAAGGGAATAGATACATATGCGCTCTCAGTCTTGTTTGTATTGCGAGTTGCGACGCTTCAACGCAGGGCGGATCCAGCCGCTCGGTTTGGGGGAGATAACTTTCGACACTGGCGGATCCAGACTCTCTCCGTAGCGGCATCTTTTTGTGGCACAAAGTACAAAAAAAATCATCCGCGGATTTGGGATGGTCACAGCGTGGTCTTACTTTGGCATTGGAGGTGAAAAAATGCACTTTTTTGAGGGATTTTTTTTTCGGAAAAAAATTACTTTTGGGACTTTTTCGGTAAAAAACAATCTTTTTGGGAAAAAATAACTTTGAAAACACACAAAAGCGCGATATTCCGTAGCATATACATTATTCACGCATAAGTAATATTAAGCGTTTATCTCATACCAACTCGCAGGGGCGTCACTGATAATTCTTGAGGAGGTCGGCTGAAATGACGAAACGTATATATTCATTTTGTCTGCGTGCCTTTGCAACATTTTTAATGTGAATTTCCATGTTATAATAGGTATTTAGTTAGTTAGCGCCGCACGCGATTATTTGTCTTGTTTGCCTAATAAACCACAAAATCAAGGTGGTGGACCTTGCAGAGGATAAGAGGCTAAAAATGATATTAATTTAATTCAGTGTTAAGAAGACCCGACAGACAATGACATGGGCTTCGGTTATGCAAGATGACCCCCGATGTACGCGGCGAAGCGGCGATGAATTTTAATTGTTAGCTAGTGGAAAACGACATTTTCATATTGGAACCAGAATGTAATTGGAGCCAAGCCTTAGGTAACATTTTTCCTGGTTGCAAGTGCACAGCTCGGTACGATGAAAAATATTGAAATTAAGTCAGTTTTTCATATGCATTAGCCTCGGATAGTAAATCACGATGACCGGTGGTGGTTAGCACTCATCAGTACTTATCATAATAATAACTGTACCTATATACATCTGTACCAAACTGTAACATACAACTGGTAATAGTGCAAATGGTTTGAAAGCAGCAATATTGAGGCAGACATACTTTTCCGCACATATATGGTCCCTGTGGATCTGGGGGAGCCTGGTGGTAGATGACTTGGGGAGATGATCGTGGTCTGGTCCCCACTATTAGCTCTTTGGTCAAACAAGTTGGGCACCGCTGGAGCAGCTTCCGGGTGCCGATGTCCGCGTCATTTTGTTCGCGTCGCCTTTTTCGTAACTCGACAGGCTAGGTAGCTTAACATGTAGCCTGCTTGAAAGGCAAACCTCGCTTTAGGGGGGGGGGGGCTGACAGGCTCCCCGTGAGGTTTTTCTGAAGTCACTTTTTACTCACGCGGCGCATCTGGATAAAATTGTAATTAGCTGTGTTAACAAGAATTATACGTATGCTGGCGAAATTTAATTGAAATTGGTTCAGTCGTTTGGGAGATAATGACGTTTTAGTGCCGTCATGTTGGTGGAAAAACGGTAATTATTTAAAAAATCGTAGAAAATAGGTTTTGCATCAAATTGCAAACAGAAAACGACAAAGATCGAAAATGACATTTTTTAAATGGCAAACTTTGATTTCCGACAATTTTGGTCTTTGACCCCTAAAAAAAAAAAAAAATGAAAGATTTTAAAAAAATGTATAAGAGAGAACTGAGTATGGGCAATTCCAAAACAAAATTGGTAAAGCAATATCATTATTTTTGATTCAGTGATGGCTCCCTATGTATAGGAAACTCATGACGTCATTTTTTATTCAATTTTTCGTCTTATTTTGACCAGATACGAACAAAAAATACATCTCCTGTATTTTGTAGGCAAAACTGGTCTAGGACCATGCTTTTTTATTTAAATTTATTAATTTATAATTTTACTGTTTTCTGGCGGAGAAAAACCGTTTTTCTGGACGTGATTGAGTCGTCATTCACTTGACCTGGAAGGTCACCCAATGACCTGAAACATACAAATTGCGTACCGTTAGATTCCTTTTTTTACCGTTAGACAGGCAACATCCTGGTTTTTACCGCGTTCCTCTATGTTGCTTGGTTTGGAAGTTAACAGGGGGGCTTGTCAGCCCCCCTCCCGTACGATGAAGGTGAGAAACAGAAACAGTAAGGCGAGGGTTATTATTTTATGAAGGGAGTGGGCCCTGGGGTCAGGAATTACCGTCATGGAGAGCCTCTGCCAGACATCTAATGCAATTGATTTATCCATTTTCCTAATTTGCATAAGCAATTGCAAAACTTATGTGATACCGCGAAGCGGCTATTTTTTCCAGTATTTGACTAAATAGCTGGATTTTGACTGCTTCAAAGCTATTTTACGATAAATTGTTATCTTCCCCCGAGTACCAGACTCACCATGTTTGTACCAAATGGTACCAAATCAGTTCCGTATTGAGTAATGTGGGTATTCACTAGTGGTGTCAATCGGTAACCAAAATTTTGGTTACCAAAAAAATTGTGTGACCGATTTGGTAATCGGTCGGTCAGGGCTTATTACATTTTGGACCTTTCGGTCAGTTTGATTCCTAAACAATTCCACTTTTTTGTCACATTTTTTACGCATTCTCATTCTGTCCAAACAATTTGATGCACCAATTTGCTCGAAATTTCAATGAGTTAATGTAAATTTCTTTGGTCTTGGGCTTAGCGGCATCCACTATTTTGCTTGCAAAATGTATTTAGTTCCCTTTTCACAAACATACAGATACAAATATTTGGCCAACCAAAATGCCTGCCGTTCGTATTGGATTGGCTTAATGGCTTTTGGTCAAGGAAATTTCAGCGAAAACGAAGCAACTAGTATTCACTGTGATTATCCTGGGGGGGGGGGGAATATGCTGACCCATCCTTTTTCGCTTTGGGGAGAGGCATGGTGGGATTCCCCCCTCCTGGATCCGCCCCTGCTCCAATGGAAGTGTGTAAACAGATGCAACCAACAGATTGGGAAACAACGCTATTTTTGATAAATCGGTTTAAATGTTTAGGTGTGGGGTAATGGCCTCCTATGACTGCTGAAAAGGGGTAATTGTGTCGGTAGGGCTGGGGAACCACTGCCATACGCGATAGCCCCGGCCAAACAAAAAGGGCGCGATTTCGGACAATATGTCGATTTACCAAAAAGGCGCTCGATGGATTTTTTGAAAAATGAACATCGCTGGATTCCACGTGAGCTCAGCTTTCGAATGGTGTATCTCCCGTAGTTTGACAACTCCGAGCCCTTCCGACAAACCGTGCCGGGGTGTGTCGGAGCCTGTGCGAATATCAATAACAAAATCGACTGTGTGCGGGGAGTGTATGAGCACATGTCCGGAATGTGAAAATACCGTGCGATCAAGAATGCAAAAACCGTCTTTTTCCGTAGAGCGTTGTTGCCGGCTGACCCGCCGGAGTAGCCACCGGCCGGTCCGGCGTTCCATTACTATGTTTAGGATGTTTTTTTCGTAGCGTGTTTCCGGCGCGGCGGCTGGGTGTGGTAATTATGCCGTGTCCGAGTGGCGAGCTGTGTCGGAATACCTACTGAAGCCGCGCCTGCCGTCAGCACAGGCCTCCGCCGCCACCGCGGAATACCTACTGAAGCCGCGCCTGCTGCACCACAGGCACTCCGCGCCGGGAATACCTACTGAAGTCGCGCCTTGCCGTCAGGCACAGCGCCCGCCCACTGCGGAATACCTACTAAAAAAAAACCGCGCCTGCCGTCAGCACAGGCCTCCGCCGCCACCGCGGAATACCTACTGAAGCCGCGCCTGCTGTCAGCACAGGCCGCCGCCGCCGCGGAATACCTACTGAAGCCGCGCCTGCCGTCAGCACAGGCCGCTGCCACCGCGGAATACCTACTGAAGCCGCGCCAGCTGTCAGCATAGGCCGCCGCCGCCGCGGAATACCTACTGAAGCCGCGCCTGCCGTCAGCACGGTGTCTAGTTACCCTGGTCAGCACAGGCCTCCGCCACCGCGGAGTACCTGCTGAAGCCGCGCCTGCTGTCAGCACAGGCCGCCGCCGCCTAGAGCCGTACCGGCCTAGCACACTGCTGCTGTGTGCTGAGAGACAACCGAAGGCAGCTTTAGACAATTCCTTGGGTACTTTACAAAATTGCAAGTATTGTTTCTTCTCAGTAGAGATGCAAAATATTATTATTAAAAAAGGCACTGCCACGCCACCGCTCATAAATGACAATGAGTTAGCACCGGCATCAAGCCCGGCCACATGTGGCAACACCCGCCAGGCACGGCAGCCAGCAATCTGCATGTCTACTTCGTTTTACATTCAACCATATTTTAATCACCGAACCTGTGCTGAGCCCGGCATGATACCGACAAGCCTGAGTTCAGACACAGCTTTAGGTCCGCCGGGCCTGAGTTGAGGCCCAGTTCCGGCTCCGTGGTCCGGAAATTTGCATCCCTACTTCTCAGATTGCTGATAGATTCAGTCTGCAAGGCAAAGCGAACAACCAATCAGCGGACTACATTTGGTTTATTGTCCTCTATTTCTTAACAACTATTTTACTTCAAGGTAGTAGCTTGAATCGTTAGAACCCCTTTGCTTCTCAATAACCATCGCTTGCGACATCTGTTAAGAAGATACCGTTTTAAATGACAATGTTTTGTACTTAAAGAGCACACATGATCACTGCCCGTAAATATCCAATACTAGTGCATTTGATACCATGGAACAATGATTTCGAAAACCAGTTACTGAACACGCTCTCTTCTAGTTGCATCATTCTTAGAAGGATGTTGTTATGCGATTGTGTGGGTTAGCACCTGATGTTTCACGACAAGAATCGTTGATGATGAGGTTTGCTAATGATGTCTCAATTTCAATTAAATCTTGTATAGTCTGCTGTTTGGCGGCGCCAGTGGTTAAGTGACGGTAGTTGTTTTGCGCGTATTATGATTGTTTTGTGACGCCAGTGATACCTTTTCAACCCAAATATAGCTAATTGCCCTGTTTTTAAATCCGCTACCTACTGACCAAAATTTACGATTGGTGTATTCTGCAAAAAATGTATAATCCATTTGCACGAGTCGGCAGCCGGCGCCACCGCTATTTTAACCTTCACCCTACGGGGGTCCTAAAACGACCCCCTGATGGTTTTATTGTATATATTTTTGTACGCACGTGGCGAATTTTGCTGAATTTTATGTATCTGAGCTTACAACAATTATACGAATGCTTTAAAAATGTGATTGAAATAAGTTTTTTAGTTTATGAGATAATGACGTTTTAGTGACGTCATGTTGGTGGAAAAATCGTAGAAAATTGTACTTTGCAGCAAATTGCAATCGGAAAACTGCAAAGATAGGAAATGACATTTTCTTAAAAATAGCAATCTCGAGTTTTCGAAATTGGGGTTTTCGATCACATTTTTTTCAAAAAATTACGACAAAATCAAAATTTGCAAAGTTAATAATTCGAAATATATGTGAGAGAACTGAGCGTGGGCAATACCCGAACCAAATTTCAGAGCAATACATTTATTTTTGACTGAGTGATGGCTCACTTAGTGTAAGAAACTCATGGCGCCATTTCTTTAAATCACTTCTTTGACTTTTTGACCAGATACGACCAAATACATATTTTTTTGAATTTTGAGACAAAACCGGTATCGGAATATGTTTTTTATTTACATTTTACAATTTAAAGTTAAGGCTTTCTAACAGAAAAATCGCTATTCTGGACGTGGTCGAGTCGAGGTCATTCACTTGACCTGGTAGGTCACCCGTTGACCTGAAACTTAAACATTGCATACCGTTATAGACTGCTGACGTAGGGCGAAGGTGAGAAAAGCTCCCGTAGGGCGAGGGTTAACCCTCTCTCCAGTGCAGGGGATGCACCCTCCCTTGGCTTTTCGGACATTACTCGCTTAGTTACCAACCGATTGCGATGCAATTTTCTGTTCTCTTCTTTTGAACAATTGGACACATGCTCTGAAATTTTTATCTTCTACCCCCATGGCCCGTGACCTTAAACCTGTTTCTCAAGGTCATGTCGGGCACAACTGGCGTCCCGTACTATCGATAATTGTATCTTGTGCAGTTTCCGAGTGTTTGTTTTTCAGGAGCATGTGTACAGGTGTTACCAGGTGACATTCATGGATTTCACCGAGGTCGATGTCCTCCGATGACTTAAGATTACTTGTAATGGCCTCTGTCAGTTTCCAGGGCATTTTGTGACGCTGATTTCAAATTTGACATCCGTTTTACGTTATTGTATGCTCCACTAGGTTCATTCACTTTCACAGTTCAACCGAGGTCACTGACCTCGGATTACCTGAGATGACCTTGGATTTGGGTAGTTTCTAGGGCATCGTGTGACGCTGCTTTCACATTTGGCATCCATTTTGAATAATTATATGCTAATTCATTATTCTACCCCGATTATAGTTCAATATTTATAATTTTTTATTTTTGCATTTATAAGTTGGATGACATACGGGTCATTGAAATGACCTTAGAGGTCGCTTAATGACCTAGGAACTTAAAGTCAGATATTAGCGGCTTCCTCTCATCACAAGAAACACGCTCGTTTTTTTTTAATCTACATAATAAAGGGCCAATGGAAAACCGTTTGACCGTTATGGAATAAAAAACTTGGTTATGGATACAAAACCTATACAATTTCTGAATCTGCATAATGACAGGAAGGTTTTGGACAAAAAAATAATATAAAATATTTTTTACCATGTGGGTCACTTTCACCTATCTGGGTCACCGAATGACCTTGAACAGAGGTCAAATTTTGAAAATGACGTTACCAGATCACCATGTATATGTTTCAAAGCATCTAGACAAGACAAACACGATGGTGTTAAAATCATTCGCTCTACCTTGTTAGCCATAAAAGTTATTCGGGAAAACACATTCTACCAAAAACTGCAAATTGTTACCTTCGATGACCCTCTAGAGCCTTAATTATGGATTTGAGCTCAATTGTGAGGACACCCAATCATTATGACATTTTTAAGGAGCTTTCGATTGCATTTCCGATTTTCCCTTAGCTATCATAGTTTCACGAGACATACGGGGTTGTTCGAAGCAAAAGTAAAAAACTGTGCAAGTTGACCTTTTGATGACCTGTAGCGGACCGTCAATATTGAACTTAGCTTAAAAATAGTCTCGTGTAACTTCGAATGTACATTATAGCATGGAAAGTGTAATCTGGACGTGACTGGGGTATGCATTTTTCAGGTTATGGTTAAACTATACACACTTAAAAAACACATCAAGTGTGTTCATTTATGCTAACAGTTAGGTAATTAATTGCCCGGGCAACGCCGGCAATCCCAGCTAGTCGAAAATATTAAGCTAAAGTTGGGACAAAACGCGGGGGGGGATGGAGGGCGTACCCCCCCGCTGCACGGTCACGTAGGTATTGGACGTTGCACTGGCGAGGGTTAATGTCCCATCGGCGCAGCAGCCTGCTTCGAGTGTCACACGCGCTTTTCCCCTCTGTATCGTTTGTTCATTCACTCATTACTATTAGACACGACACGGACAGTGGTGTAAGATTGGGACATTTTCCAAATCATGTCAGATCCAAAGTCCGATCCTAGATGATTTGTTGACCGAAAAGTGTCAAATGAGTCCTAGTGTCCAAACATATTGAAATTCATAACATCAAAACATTTGTAAAACATCCATTGTTCTATGTTTACTGCAGCTCTTCTGCAACTGTGAAATGATAGTACATATTGCAAGTGCTCATAAGTTGTTACTTTTTGGTACCCTTTCATAACAGAGTCTTGAAATGTGTTCCAGTCTATGGATGTCCAGGGGTGTAGCTTCTCCAGAAAGTTTTTTTTTTTTGGTGGGCTGAGCTGGGAAAAAATTGTTTAACCCTATTCCCTGCGGGCGGCCAGAATTACGTTAACCTGCGTGTGTGGGGGGCAGATTCTGCCCCCCCAGAGATCTCGAGAACCGCTCGGTCGATTTTGATGGGACGAACACCATTCGATTCGTCGTGACAAAATATTTATTTTTGGTCCCCGAAATTGCCATTTTGTTAAAAAAAATGGGGGCCAGGGTGCAAAAAATACGGAAATTTGGAGTATTTTTGAAAGGTCATTGTGGCCATTTGATTTGACCGTTTTTTCATGCAATAAACGTTTTTGAGCTTCCAATGTCATGGTCTTCAATGTATGAAAGGGACAAATACACAAATGAAAAATCATAGGTGTACTCAGGGACCAAAAATTGGGGGATTTGTTATACAAAATATTTGCTGTTCGTGAGTGTTTGGGACGTGTGAACGTCACATGTGGGATTTGTTGCTGTAATTTGTTAAATGTAACATATTGTGCATAGGTGGATTCTGGTAAGCAACGTGGGGGGCACCATGTGCGGAACGCCTTTTATCATCTTGCTTATTTGAAGTTGGGCCTAAATCGACGGAGGATATCGCCTCCCATTTTATGTACCTGGGTGCGCCTCTGCCCCAAAATATGTATAATCCAATTATGTATAATGTATATAGCAGTGTCTTAGTTTCTGACGCTTTTATTCCACCGCAAACTACGGAGGAAGTATGCGCCACACAACCGCATTCGTAACGACCTCCCAAAAACATGACACTGGAGCCGCCTCTGCTGGACCGATTTTTTCCCCAAATTTTCACAGAATACGCGTCATTCATATTTAGGAAAAGTCCGAAAGTTTCAAGACGATAGACGAACGGTTCAGAAGCGGCGGGCGAAAAAACTACCGGGGGAGGGCAAATCTGCCCCCGCAGGGAAAAGGGTTTAAAGTACCATCAAAATCCACATTTCTCCCCGGATTTGAGACCCACTTCCTCGTCCATATGGGGGGGATGGGAGCTAAAGCCCAAGTTGGGAGGGGGCCGAAGCCCCCTTCCAACTGAATAGGATCCTATACCCCTGATTCTGCCTGTTTGTTTGTTTTTATCTGAAGGCTATTATTATTATTAGTCCTTTTATGTAATTTGTGTCGACTAGCAGCCTAAAAATGCATGGATATAAAATGACAAGAATGTATCGAACTGCCTGTAAGGTATACAAACCTATAAGGTAGTCAAGTATTTAATTGTGAGCTATATACATACGTTGACCGAAATTGTCCAAAAATATCTGTGGCTGACCGACCTTTGTCCCAATCAAAATCGGACTATTTCGGACGTCCACAAATTTGGACTCTGATTGACATCACTACTCATCGCCAAATTTGTCCACCGCTTCCTCAGCCATGGCGACGGGTCCCCGGCGGCCGACGCCGCCTGGTGCCGCACGCGGCCATTCAGCAATAACGAAACAGTACTCCTAGAGTGACTGACAGCTCGGGGCAAGGTTGTATTTGTAATGACGCCAGCTGAAGACCGGTAGTCATTGGCACTGGCGTTATTGCTGATTAAACAGTCTATTGTTTTCCAATATCTGGAATTGTCGTGTCTAAATACACGTCTGCAAGCCTTTCTCCGTCCAGCCTTTATAGGTCATGGTTGTTAGTCACGGCAATGTCTACACTGGTGTCGGTTGATTGTGGCGAGCTGCTGTACACTGTACAGCAGTCTCGTGGCGCCGGGGCGGCGCCGTGACGTTGGTCCTCAGACGACCACCCAACCGGCCGGACGCCGGACGGCCATCGCAGGCCGACGGCGACGGGGTGCGCCGCCCCTTCCCGGAGACCTCGCCGCTCAGTATAGAGCCAGTTATTAATGTATGTATTTGTCACACAACTATGGACATCCTCGGCATGGCTATTGATAGCCCAGTGGCGATGGCGGTGGTGGCGGTGCGTGGTGCTCCCAGGACAGACAGACAGACAGGCGTACTGACAGAGACAGACTGACCGACAGACGGGCGACACGCTACAGGGAGTGCAGCTGTCTGCGGCCGGGCCGTCCAGACGTCTGGCGAACTGGCTCTAATGTCCTGCAAGCCCCTCCCTGCCCCCCGCTCTGCCAACTATGGTCGATATGTCTGGCTTACGCCAATTTTTGTTGATTAAAATGCGTTCGAAATTGACGCTAGCAGCTTCGTAATTGCTGTAAATGTTCAAAAATATTTGTTATAGGCACGTTAACCTTATATGGTTTACTGGTAATTTATCACGGTTCAGTTAAATGGAACCCGTCAGGGTCGACCCTCGCCATTCGCCAAGTAACCGCAGGAGTTCAGGCGCCCTTAATCCCCAGATCATCATCATCATCATCAAACAGTATCCGTGAGTCACAACTGCCAATCTGGAGTAACTGTGGTGGACACAAACTGGATGTTTTCATTCTTTCGTAGTAGCACTGCAGCCATACAACTTCGCGCAATCTTCGATCAAACAACTACGCCATTCACAGCTAGCTTAAGACCAGTTAAACCTGCCCGTTGTCCTCACTTGGTTTTTGTCACCAACGTCACCGTAACTTGACCGCAGAAGCGCCCTAGGAATGAAGTCTGATTCAGCGAGTGTCTGTCTGGCTCCCGGGCCGGCATGTTCAGGGTAGTCAGGCACACGACTGTCGGGGCTCAGCCGTGTGTCTGACAGACAGCACACCTTTTTATCGTGACGGCCGCTCGGCTCGGGTGTCTCTTGGAGACCCCGTGCAAGCTGCTAAACTCTCAGCGGCTTGGCACTCGTGGTTGTGCTGTCGCGTGCCGTTCCAGTTAGTCAGTTCCGTGTCATTTTTGTATGGGCTTTTTGGATCAGAGCTGAGCAGAGCTTGTTGCACGGACGCTGGCTCCTACCATCCGATCGCGCAGTTCCTGCTAAACGGCCGAAGTCAGGGTCGTAAGGCTTACGTGTCGCAAAGCCTCGGCCTGGTCCTCCCTCCCCGCGCGACGTCATCTGATTGTGGCCGCTGCCACCGACCGCAGGCTATCCCGATCGGGGGCAAATAGTTTGCACGTGTCTGGGAGCGAGCTCCCTTCGACTCGAACATCCCGCCTTGCTAGGATAGGAAGGAGTCGGTCGTGCACTTGCCAACTGAGCTACGAGGGAGGACATATTTTGGCTCAATGGATCTAAAAATACAAGGGGTGGGTGGTAGAAATGCCTTGCGTTTTCAAAATTACCAATTGCAGAGGGGTCAATATCTGAAAAGTTGCTTGTGCACAGTTTATGACCCATTTATTGGGGAACGCAAGCTTTCCGCATTTCTTCCCAGTCTCCAGACATATCTTCTTTCGTAAATCTTAACGCATGTATTTCCTCGCCTTGCATTACTTTGTCTGGCGTTTCTTCGCCTAGTTTTTGTCTCGCATTTCTTCGTAGTGGCAATGGCAGACTAATGTATCGCATTTCTTGTTTTCCGAATATAAAAAAATACTTCAGCACCAGTCTGTGTGTCCATTGTTTTCGCCGCTCGTTTCTTTCTCGTGAGCGTTGACGGATCGCATTACACCTGGCCGGAAAGTGTGTGCGGCTGTGGCGGCGGCGGTGTCCTGTAGTTCGTGCCCGGCCGCCGCTCGCCCCAGACGTGCGGCCGGCACGGGCGCGTCCGACAGGCCGGCGGCGCGGCGGCCGCGCCATGTCGGTCAGCTGGGCCGGCCGGCCGCCGCACGTGCTGTTCGCGTGCGGGCCGCATCCGACGGCCGGTGACGGATGGTCACGTGACACACATGTCACCGAGGTGGGGTCGGAAGTCGGCGACTTTTTACCCAGCACGGCCCGAACCTGTTTGATTTAATGTATTCTTGAGACACGGACGCACGCTAAGCAGTTGTATGGACCATGGCTGTATTATCCGCTCGTGGAATTCCAGTTCGGCGGCATGATTTCGTTGCAAAAGCTAGCGTATCAAACATTTCCTTGTCGACCTCTGAACTCGTCTGATCTTCACACGAAACCCGCCGGAGTCGTCGCTCAACCGCTGCTAACCATATATGACTCGGAAAATGTTTTCCTTTCATTTGCCGATTAGTTTAAAATAATCGCATCAGCTGTTCAGCCCCATATAAGAGTGTTAGGCCATCCATCTCTGGCCGCTCTGTGGCAAGTCGTTTGGGTTTAGGCCTGGTCACATCCGGGATGTTGTATTCGAATGGTGGTGTCTGCGGTCGGTGACGGTGGCTACTCAGTGCGGCATAGCCATATTTAACCAGATCTGTAGGAGGCTGGTTTTGTACAGAGTTTTCACAGAACGTAAAGCTGTTAGCGTCAGATATATCTGGTGGGTTCTGATTTAAGATCACTGACTGATACCTGGGCTTCGTTATCGAAACAAAGCACTTGTCAAAATGCCAAACTAGTAACTTTATAAGATGCCGGATAACTCATCTGTTGTTATACAGTTATGTCTTATAAATGAAAACTTTCCTCTCTCAATTTGTTTTGGAACAGCTCGTCGGAGACGAAAAGCGTAATCAGGCCTTCCGTTTGACTTACCCTATTTGCGCTACAAGTTTACATGGCATGCTAAAATTACTAATACAGAGCCATGCTGCATTTTTTGCTCATCCTGTGTTAGTTCAGAACTAAGTGATAACGATGCACGTTATTTTCTATTGGATAAGCCATCTATTGGAGCGGAGAAGATTATTCAGTCAGTGAAAGTTATGTCCTTTTTCTATTCCGCTATGAAGGTCTGCTGATTTGAAGGCCGACATTGGCCCGACACGTGCGCACCTAAGCTAGCCAGCTCAGCCACGGCCTCCGATCCCCCGTGTCGAAACTATGGGCTCAGCGCTGCACAGTGGCGCTAGCGGCCTGGACAGCGGTCAAAATTGACATATCGCTGCACAGTGGCGCTAGCGGCCGGGACAGCGGTCAAAATTGACATATCGCTGCACAGTGTCGCTAGCGGCCGGGACAGCGGTCAAAATTGACATATCATATTCTTCCTAAAATAATAATAAAAAGACCAGTAAACAATGCTTTCGAGCCCATGAACAATGCTTTCGGATGATATATTGTGTTCTATTTTTTAACAAGCTATGACTTTTGAGGCCACTAATATGACTTAACATTCACACCAGGGGCGCGGCGGTTAGTAATGAAGCGTATCGCATTGCTTCTTCTCCGGCTGTAATTGCCTAAAAAATGAATTCATCGTTAGTTACAAGATGCATTATGTGAAAACAGGTTTACAAGGTTCTCGGATCCATATTTACCAATAACGTCATGTAAATTACTTGATATAAAATGCATTGTATCTGAGAGTCACACGAGGAGATGCGTTGCAGATAAGTATATCGGGCACAATGAAAAGGTACTTAGCTGAATAGTATTGTCTGAGAATGCGCGTTTTCTTGTTATTTATAACTTGTATGGTCAGGGAATGTCAATTTTTGGAAAATATCTAAACCTGTCGTTACTACAATAGCTATATGATATTAATTCTTCACCAGGCAAAAGTGAAATGGTCAGATTATATTACTGACTCAGTTGTATTTGGGAAAGGTCATGGCACCACGAATGCGTTTGAGGGTGGTGTATTGCAATTTTTGTCTTTATTTCAATTATTTATTTTTCGTCAATTTCTGTTGAAATCGACAAAAATGGTTTGTGTTGAGGGCTTTTGATTGAGCACTTGAACAGTTTACCTAGGTGTGCAAGCCGTGTTCAGTCATCATGCCAGTCTTACATTACCATACCAATTAAAAACAAATTTTTACAATGTAGATGTGTATTTTGTTCACACAGCACAGTACACGTCAGCACAGTTTCCAAACGTTCAGTGTTCACAGTAAGTAATTTGGTAGGATACATGAGGACGTCAGCCGCAATCTTCGGGCAGGGGTCTCTTCGTTCGGATTGTAGTCGGATGGCCGTCTCGGTAGATGATGGCGAGTCGTCGCTGTCGTCACTGACACAAGTTCACGCATATTGGCGCCGCTCTCGCCCGCGCCAATAGGTAGTAGGTACCGGGCGCGCCGTCGGCAGCCCGCCGGGCCGTGCTCGGATCACCTTCAATCCGACCTGGACAGCAAAGTCGCAAAGAAACGCAGACGAAATGTATGCCACAGACTCAGGAAACTCTGGGCTTCAAGCCCATAACAGACATTAAGAGTGCCAATGAGTGCCAAACTTTGCCGGCTTAGGTAAAAGTAGATACTTAAATTACATTTTCAAAAACAACATTGCATTAAGTTTGATCTCTTCAGAGGCGAGTCACGAGAGATATTTTTCATTTGTCTGTAGGAAATGACGGTTAGTATCATGAGCTTTTCTATCATAACCGAAAATATACATTTGGTTAAAACGGTATGTCTACAGTGACGGATGAAATCAGAGGGGAACGAAATGGCAAATTCAGTGGATCTCGCAAGCCTGAGAAGAGTGCTGACTTTAGGCTTTTTTGCGACTGGATCGAGTGACTTTGAATAAAAAGGATGGCATCCTTGTATGCATTGGACAATTATCTGTTGATTGATACCTTAATGATATCCAAATATGATGGTCGATATCAAATGCTTTTTGGCCGCTTCTTCGCCCGCTTGCGACACTGTGCGCTGGCTTGGCGGCTATTCCACTTTGCAGCTCTTTGAAGTTCATAGTTGGGTTTTGGCTTTGCGGACGAACGTTTCAGCTTGGATTTACTCCTTACGAACAGTGGTCTTATGACGTTTCCTGAATCGTCGAAATCTTATCAATGTATTTTACAGCGAAATTGAGGAATGTTGCTGGTACACAATAAGCTTAAGCCCTTTCGGCACTTCAAGAAACATTATTTTTCCTTTCAAATAACATAAAATGTGATATAACAACGGTTGCAGTAAACGTCGGCATTACATCAAATAGCTAGGTTTCCCGTGAAATTCCTGATAACATTATACGCCCTCTGTGAACCTTTAGAACTTAAGCTTCGTTGCATATGTAGAGAATCGCTCGCATCTTTGGAGTGATAGTGCGATACCTACTTATAAACGTCAGGGACAGCGCAGCAAATACAATTGCAATAAAACCGCTCAAGCATAACGCATTTCTCACAGGGATATGGACGTTTTTTAAGTGTAGATGTAAGCTGGCCATTTTACTCGAGGTCTCTCATCCTATCGTTTTTTTGCAAAGCAGTCCTATCTTTTAGCTGGATGCTTTGAAACAATCTGACTGGATGTAGCGGGACTGTTCCAAATACTCAGCGTAGTATGCTGAAAACGCCGCTGACTGCCCAGCCCATGTGTTAAGTCCTACTCTGGTGTTGACTGCTGATCTTATCTTATCCCTGATACTGGTCACGGACGAATGCCTCCAAGTTTATTCTGATCCAGAACGTTCTGGCCACCAAAGGTTAATTTTGGGGCCAAATATAACAAGTCTAACATTTAACCCGCGCGGCGAAGGGGGGGGGGGGTAAATATTACCCCCTCCCGGAGTTTCTCAATAACTTGAAAACTATAACAGATAGCAACGTCAAATTGTTGTTACCTGATGCAGCATCAATTTGACGTCTTCTTTAAAAAAAATCATCAAAAATGAATCAGAACTTTGAGAGATAATGACGTTTTGATGACGTCATGTCATGCCATTTTGGGTGGAAAAAAACGATAAATGTTTGATACATCGTAGACGCTATAGCCTCAAAGCAAATTTCAAGCGTAAAACTGATTAAGGAAGGAAATTGAATTGTCTGCAAAATGGCAATCTTGAATTTCCCAAATTTTGGGTTTTTGACCACCCAAAATCCCAATTTTTTTTTTCAGAAATTTATCACAAAATCGAAAATTTTCAATGTATTATAAACCAGAATATATATGAGAGAACCAAGTGTAAGAAATACTCTAACCAAATTTCAAAGTAATATATATATATTTCAGTGACTGGTAGTTCCCCAAGCATAAGTAGCTTGTGGGTTGCTGGGGGTGTGTTCGGAAGGCAAAACAAAGGAATTTTGCTGTGCAAAATGGTCGGGAATTCGGACGCTGGGAAAGAGGTCAAACACGGTAAGCTGGTGGGTTAAACAGGGTCAAAAAAGTAGGAGAATCGTGTGGGAAGCTCGATCAAACGATACTTAGCCGGTATCCGAAACAACACGTTAAACTTAGGCTTTATATTGAACCGTATCAAAATCGTGGAGAGCAAAAAGCATAGGGCGGGGGAACAGAAGGTGACAACGTTGTTAATACGGAAACAGAAAACAGTTAAAAGCGAAATAAATACGAGAAAGGTGAACAGATAACATCAGAAAGACTTGGTAAAAACGGACAATAATAAAATAACGATACAATAGTTTACCGGTCAATTTCACGTCTATATCAGAGGCAAACAAAACAGAATTGGCTAATAACTATTGCGGAGACGAACGAAAACCTGATGATACCACAACAGCTGACCGCCTGTCGGCGCTACCGGCGCGCCCGCACAACTGTGCGCAAAGGAGTTAAACAGTAGGAGATACGCCGCACACCAAGTACAGCGCCGTAGGTGCGCACGATCAATGCTAAGGACGGTCATTTTTATAATAACTTTTTTTGAAGATTTTTTGATCTGACACAGAATTATATAAATGTCAATTGCTGATTTATCGGGACGCTCGTCGACTAGAAACATGCCTTGTTTATTCATATTAGTCAGTTTCCAGTTTTGACCTTAGATGACCTGAATTTGACCTTTTATGGGGTCAAGTTGTAAAAATGATTGGTGGTATCGAATTTAACGTGTAAATAACCCCTAAAACATGTGTCACAAGACTTTCGTTGACCTCTTGGTAACAGTGATCTTTTGTGACCTGATTTTGACCTTGATATTTGCATACAATTTCACTTTTACTAAATGCAGGAGATGTAATACACCTTTGAGAGTTTTAAGTGCATTGATGGTCTTAATCAAAGGTTTTGAATTGAAAGTATGAACCATTAACTCAATTAACTGGATTTTTACATATGACCTGACCGTGACCTGACATTTTACCTAACTTGAAAAATGGGTATGCATTCGATTCGTTTCATTGATAACTTTCGATCGCCGCCTTGCGCGTCTCGCTGCGGTTATTGGTTAGGAAGATACGAGGGTGGTAATATTTACCCCCTACGCCGCGTGTTCTGCTGGAGACCTCTACGCCGCGCGGGTTAAATCACCGTATTTAGTTTGCTTGTGCCTTTAACTGATTTAACCCGCGCTGGGCCGGGGGCGTTTAGATGCCCCCCTCAGGTTTTTCGATGATAGTGTAAAAACGGCGGCGTGCAGCGCCGCTGTTTTTAACACAGCTGTTGGGCATCAATTACCCACATATCGTGAAATTCTGGACCTCGGGTCATCTCAGGTCAGGTCACTAGGCCAGTTCATGTGACCACACCTTCAAAAAGTTTGCAGTCCTACCAAAACCACAGTTTTTGCCCGATCGGTTTCGTACTTACATGATTTCATAAGAGCATAAGTGCCTACAATTATTTTTTATCGGATTTTTATATCGGTGACCTAAGGTCAGGTCAATTTATTGAACTCCCCATGATAAGTCAATGGACAAATATTCAAATGCTTTCTTTTCTGATGATACTCACGATATCAGCCCAATTCCTTCTGGATCATGTTATCATAGGTCATTCTTGAAGACCTAGGTGCAGTCTTTGCTCAGGGTCCCTACAGGGTCACCTGAGGTCACCAACACTTATTTGTCAATAACTCTAGATAAAATCAATATAGATGAATGAAACCGGTACCAATCTGTTTATCTCGTCGAGGCACGTCTCCCAATCTGAAACATAACCTAATTGGACTTAGTTCACTACTTGACCGCGACCTGAGATCAATTTTTGAGGGTTGACCTAAACTGGTCGTCCTATACATGATTCAAAGCCAAACACGATGGTGTCAAAATTTTACCTTATCTTAGTTAGGTAAACTGTTATTTTTGAAAATGGTTTTGTAAAAAAATAACCTTTTTGACCTTCGATGACCTCTGGAGCCTAAACTATTGACCTGAGCTCAAATTTGAGGACATGCTGGCGATTGCAAAATTTGATTAGCTTTCGAATGTTTTTTCTTCTTCTTTTGTTCCTAGCTATAATAGTTCCCGATATTTTTGGGGGTGGACCTCTGATGACCTTAATATTAGCCTAATAAAAATGATCTGAAATGGTTTCAAATTATTTTGACTAGCTTTCGAACGGTGTTTTCGGTTTATGTCTAGGTTCCACAGAAGCCGAGTTCGAGGGGCCGTCGAAGCGCGCCCCCCCCCCACACACCCACCCACTACGGCG
The DNA here is from genome assembly GCA_014673585.1 of Semibalanus balanoides. NCBI lineage: Eukaryota > Metazoa > Arthropoda > Thecostraca > Balanomorpha > Balanidae > Semibalanus > Semibalanus balanoides. Next base: position 55,626 of record VOPJ01007266.1, read on the forward strand.
AAGGTGGCGCCGAGCACCGGCACGGCGCGGGTTAAAGTTAAGTTGCTTTCGTGAATAATTATGATATCTTCTTGAAAAACAAGAATTGACATATTTCGGTCAATTTAAGTCCTTTTAGAGGGACATGGCCCCGATGGCCACCCTTGGATCCGGCCCTAATCGCTGTTAGTAATTTATGCGGATTGCGGTCTCCATAGTTTTTCTACCTTGTACTACAAAATGTCGAGATAATTTTCCCAATACGTTATCTGCTTCGCTTGTTGCTCGCGCTGTCTTTACACCATTTCAACAAAGAGCGTTGTGCTTATGATATGCGATTCTCACGAGACACAAACAAACGGGAAAGTGTAGTAGATTAAGTGATCAGAGTTGCAGTGATGTTTGCAGTGATCAATATCTAGGGAACGAAATCCGAAACACAGCTGCATCTTATAAAGCTATGTTAAGCATTGTAAAGTAAATTTGCTTGTATCGTCCGAAAGGCTAGAATAACCCCGCAATAAAAATACATCATAACCGTACCTACTACTTTTCAAAAAGGTTAAAACATTGCTAGGGACGTAGAGGGTGTGGAAGACGTGTAGTTATCACCTCGGTGAAAGAACAAAAACAATATTCTATACAAGAGCCGACTTCAACAATGTGGTGCAAAAGTTTTGTTAACAAGTTCCTTGTGGGGTGTCTGCGAACGAAGGCTTACATGGGCGATACTGACAGGGGATTTAGCGCAATAATGAAGGAAGACAGGAGGGATGTGAGAATTGCATGTTGTGTCACACATTTTGTCGTACACACCTAGCGAGCAAATAGATCACTTATCAAACTAGTTAGGGCTGCCGTTCTGGCGCCTGGTAGCAAAAAGGCAGACAAGTCATGGAGGCAGTATACACTGCAGTCCACGATATGATCAGCACCAGAGACTGATTCATGAAGTGGGCAGTCGACAACGTTACTCAGCAAAACATTCATGAACTCGTACTTGACATAGCCTCGTGTCATTTAGCTATGTAAGGCATTTTTGTAAATAATAGAACAATGTATTGTTAATAATAGTTTAAGTCTGAAGAAATAAAACGAATAAAAGACGTGAAATCCATGCACGGTGTCCGGTTATCAGACCGACTAACCAGCCTGTGCCCTGAGCAGCTTATGGAGCTTAACGGAACAACTCTGCTCAAACACTGTCCGATTATTGTGCTGTAGGACATCCTTCTCTCTGTTGGTCCCATGGCTCACTGACATTCAGATGGCGGACGTCACTGTCAGGACGCTCGCTGATTGGGCATGCTCTGCTGCTCTTAGGCACTGAAGAATGGAGTTGTTTTGCAGTACTCTGGCGACTGCTTTAGAGTCGAATGAGCCCAAGATAGTGTAACCCTCGTCCGGGTAGGGCAAAATCACTGCGTGTCCGGGTATCGGGGTACGACCGCTTGGCATTTTGCCCCTAATTGAGTTAGAGGTTCGATTAAAAAACGAGCGTGTTGCTTGTGACGAGATGAAGCCATTGACACTACAATTTAAGGTCCTGGGTCAATAAGTGGCCTTTGAGGTCATGTCAATGACCCAAATTTCACAAATCGTTTATGTGTGAAAATGTAATACTGATCGAGCCAAAATGGTGAAGAAACATCTTAGTATGCTTAATACATGCCAAGTTTGCAATCAGCGTCACAAAATGACCTACTAACTGCCAAATTCTAAACATGTCAGGTCATCTGAGGTCAGTGACCTCGGTTGATCTGTGGAAGCGCATGACCCCAGTGGAACATATTATGTAAAATGGAGCACAGATTCGAAATCAGCGTCACAAACTGTCCTAGAAACGGTCAGAAGCCAAATAAGTCAGCTGAGGTCATTGGAGGTCAGTGACATCGGTTAACCTTAGAAAAGGTTATTTTAGGTCACAATCTCAGCGGAAGCCACAACTGTCACCTGGAAACACATTTGCATTTGCTCCTGAACAACAAACACTTGGAAACTGCACATGTAACAAGAATCGATACTACGGGACGCCAGTTGCGCCTGACAGACCTTGAGAAACAGGCCATAGGTCACGGGTCATGAAAGCTGTAAGTTCTAAAAATGTCAGAGGATGTGTCAAATCGTTCTAAAGTAGGATACTGACAGTTTCATCGCAATTGGTTGATAACTACGTAAGTTATTTGGGAAAAACCGGGGGTGGCATCCACCTGCCGTACCCGGGCGAGGGGTTAATGCTCCCGTGGCAGCCAGTCACATGTATGACCCAGCCAGTCTAGTGACGAGCGGCTGTGGTGATGTGGTCCTCAGCCAAGGACGCAGGAACAGCTGCCCTACATCGTTCTTTAGCGGGGCGCCGTCCCCCAACTTTGAGGCGAATATTTCGGTTTGTCATCTGCAGCATGCCACTGAGCTTTAATAATAACCATATCAAAGTGAACTAAGCTTTGGAAGAAAACATCTCTGAATTTATCGAATCAGTAATTTATGTCATCCTTCAGTCGCTCATTATATTTTTTCAGTGATTTGAATGCAGGGGCGCCGGAACCTTCCGAAAGTTGGGTGGCCGGAGGCATTTTTAAGTCGACTTTTTTCCATGCAATGCCCATAGGCGGAATGTTAAGATATAAAATTTTGGGGCGGCTGCCTCCCTGCCCCCCCCCCCGTTCCTGCGTCCTTGTTGCAATGACTAAAATTAGAATTGGTGATATTCCAGTGAATCCGGTGGGGCTGTCGTGTCGTCACCGCCGTGGTCGCCGTTAACGATTCAGGTTCGAGCCGGTTCGAAACTATATGACAGCTTAGATGACATCACTTAATTCGATGCTTTGGGCTTTGTGATCGCAATCGCGATTTGAATCGCGATTGCGATTTTTTGGCGATCGTTATACCTGCTAAACCTCAGAGCCGGCGGAGCGCCTCGGCATGTTTTTTTTCCTGAGCCGCAGCGAAGCGAGCGGAGCGCCTTCCACGATGACATGCCGCAGACTCGCTGAACCAGCTAGCATACGCCCAATATAAAATCACCAATCGATGATGATGTACTTGTAAAGGTACTAGTTTATATAACCGCATGCGTTGCCCGCCGACCGGCTTCGGTAGCAATATAGCAGAGCACTCGACCGGCCAATCAGCCATCCGCTCAGGGAGTCGGGTGGCGATCGTCAGACTAGACCGGCATACAAGCAGCGGACAGCAATGCGTGATGGGACAGAATTCTGGCTAGTGGTTGATATGGTTAGGCAATAGGCACCCTTCTTTAAAGGGAGAGTGCCACCTCTTGGGCCAATATAGAGTTTTCGGTGTTTGTCGGTAGATTAAGCGTGTCCGATTTCACCTGCAAAGTTTGGTTCCCGAAACTCCCCCAATTAGATCAAAAAATTCATTAGCGCCTTCAATGATTGACAATCATTCGTAAAATTGGTGTCACCTTGTGATCTCACTGAGACAACACACGCATGTACCGTTCCTGGTTGGCTTAGTAGTGTTATGCCGCAAGCGTCGAGAATATTCCACGGTCACACATCCCCCCCATGGGCGAAATTAGTGGTTGTCAAAAATGCTCCACATAATCAGAGAACCGGTAAGGAACAAAAACACAGGTCAGAAGTATTCCGAGTATATTGAATACAACTTCTTATCGCCCGACTAGAGTTTATTCTTTATATGACATATTTGCAATGCTTTATACACTCCATTTGCCGGTCGTGACGCTATATTAATATTTTAGCTGTTATGCACCTGTTCAAATTGCTTATTGGGGTCAGGACAAGAATCTTAGTTTTCATATGCAAAACACAGACAAAGAATGGTATGGCACCGATACACTTATGGGGCGTTAGAGAAAAGATTTGGTATTCGAAGCTGACCAATATATAAATCCAGACATAAAGACTCTTTCAAGGTGCAGAGATCTCAACAGCGCAGAATTCGCCCCGGTCGGGATACTCTATTAACCTTTTGACTTGGGCGCCGCATATCTGTGGACGACCAACTCGTAACATTCCGTGCCTAGAAAGAAAAGGGTGCATTAGTGTGCACGAAGTAAAGCCCCAAGTATCAACACTCACCCCAATATCCTGAATTTTGGTCTGACACAGCTGGGGTCACCAAATCACACCGTTTCTATGAGTCAGCCACTGAGGATGTCAAAAGGCAATAGCCATTGTGGGTAATTCCGGTACAACGGTCTTTGCTTTTAGGGCACTGTGTTTGAGACTGAGGGTCAGGCTCACAGCGGTGCGGGGGGGAGGGCAAGACCATACATGATTGTTAATCGACCCCAGCCATGATGTCATCGGTTAAGCTTTTTTTTATAAATCCTACCGATAGGTGGCGAACTTACGGAAGTGGCCCGGCGTCCCAATCCCAGCGCCTCCATTGACGCTATACTTTGCTACTTGGTTAAACCGCGGCTTCAGAGGACCCCGGAGCACGGATGCCCGCGCGTGTCCTCCGCGCGGCGGTCGGCCACCTTGGCACCAGCTCGCTGTCTTTAGGAGCACGGCCTTGAGAAGCGGACTTATACCCTCCCCCTCAGATCTCCGGATCTACTAGACCTTAGCCATACTTAAATACGCAAAATGGAAGTCGATATCCGCGGAAAACTTGTCAAGAAGGAATAACCAGATGTTTGACCTCTGAGTCATTACCCTGATGGATTTCACGGGTGGCAGGGTCATGGAGAAATATGTACTTCGTTATTGGTGGTAATATTTGCAATTGTAGCCCGTATAAATATAACGATATCTTGAAGTCGCATCAAGAGGAGATCTAAGATGCCAGGGTCGAAATGTATTCAATTCTGGGCATGCAGAATTCATGGCGTATCTGACACTCTGCTGTATGTGCCAGCTCATGTCCAATCATAGAATATAGTAAATAACATGCCACAGTAGGTGCAGAGCGTAGACGACTGCGGATAGCTTCTGACCTTTCCAGGGTCAACGTGGTCCAATCCGGGATGGATCGAAACACTGCTGATATACGAGCAATTATGAGCCGCCTTAAGCTTTTAAGGTGGTCGCCTATATTTTCTAATCGTCACACGAGCATCGAACCGAAATCCTTGCATATTAGAACAAGTAGTGCTTCAAGTAGAAACTATCGAAAGTTGTCGTTATCAATAAACGTGAACATGCATGCTTGTTTAACTGTCATGTGAAAGTTCTGACGCGCTGGAATCACCCCGTGATATGGCAAGTGGTGCGAGATTTTCGTCGTTGAAACGAAGCAGTCAAGGTCCAATCCAGCGTTAATTGTAATGAACCTCACAATATCCCCGCACACATAAACCTTAATTTATTCGGAACACCTTCTCTATTTTATTGTCTTAACTATCCGTTTTTATACACGGGAGTGCTGGCCAAAAAGTAGAAAGAATAACCTGAGCTCAGACAGTTTTATCCATAGAATTTTTTTTATCAAATTAACATTAAATCTTCAAGATAAGGTGTCATTGAATTGGAGCATTCTTCAGATGGATACTCAGATTTTGGTCGTCTCATAATTAAATATTAGGTCACCTGACTGGCGCTTTTAGGAGATGGGGCATCGAAAGGATGAGGCCAACTAAATGTTAAGTTCAAATCTGGCAGAATTTGGAGTGAGGCAGGATCTCATGGCTGGGTACAGTTGGCAGGCTGAATCCCCCCCCTCCAACTTGAACATAGTTTCTCTGACGTCCTGTCCTCAGCAGTCTGATATATGAACACAGCCAGTCGTGTGTACTGGCGGCTGTAACGTATGTGGTCCTCAGCAGTCTGAATACATTAACTACAGCCCAGTCTGGTGACTGGGGCCGTGGTATGTTGGTCCTCAGTTCTGATACATTAACACAGCCAGTCTGGTGACTGGCGGCTGTGGTAATGTGGTCCTCAGCAGTCTGATGTATTAACACAGCCAGTCGGCTGACGGGCGGCGGCGGCAGAGCGGCGGCGGTGGCGGGGGGCTGACGTCAGGCCCCCCAGTGTCGCGCCGCGTACAAAACCTGTGGACGGCCGGCGGCGCGACGACAGTGTCCGTGCCACCGCTGCCGCCCGCGGACGCTCCGATCCCAGATAGAGAGAGAGCGCTCGAGTCTGTCCGCCGTCATGGCCGCCCCGCTGTCGAGCCCGCTGCTGCTGCTGTTGGTCACCGCCTACCTGGCCACCGTCTCCTCCTGCTCTGTGCGGCGACACATTCTGCCGGCGTCGGCCGCCTCTGTGCAGCTGCTCAGCGGCCTGAGAGCGGCCGCGCTGCCACCGCTGCCGGTGCCGGCCCGGCTCATGAAGCTGCGCGCCTCGCCGTCAGCTGCGTCTGCCGCGGAGGAGGCGGCCGGCGGCTGCCGACCCACCGCCGACGGCTCGCTCTGCTCCGGCTCCGTCTGCTCGTACCGCACGTCCACCATCACCGTCTCCACGCCGACCATGGGCAACGTCACGTTCACCAGCCGGCGCTGCGCCAAGCCGGGCCAGCCGTGTCCCGGCGACAACGGCTCTGTGTGTCAGCAGCAGACGCAGATGGTGGACGTCGGCGGCTGGCCGGTCGAGCTGGACACCGCCTGTGTGTGTGCTGAGGCGCGGGCCGACGGCGCGCGGTCTGACGGAGACGCCCAGTCGCTGGTACCGCACCGAAGACGCCGACGGAGGCGGCAGGCCGCGCGCGCGTCCCGGTCGGCGGCGCCGCGGCACCCGCAGCGCCTCAGCCGGCGCCGGCGCTGAGCGCGGGACCCTCAGAACGTCAGGAAGGCCGCCTGCCCCGGCCCGCGAGTCAGTTATCCTCAGAGTATCACCGTGTGCTGGACGCCATGTGTGCGCGTGTATGTGTTGTGAGGTTGGCCGGGCGGCCGTCAGAGACTGAGGGCCGTGCAGCCCTGAGGGACCGCGGAGTCTCCCCTAGAGACCGACCGGCCGGCCGGCCGGCCGTGGGTCCGACTGACCGACCGACCGACCGACCGAGCGAGCGAGCGAGCGCCAGTCAGCCGCCGTTATGTCGGCGCGTGTGTCGGCCGTGGGCGACCGACCGTTCCGTGAGCTGGGATCTCAGTGTTACCACGTGTGAACCGCCGTCGCCGACGCTTCATCGCTCCCCAGAGTAATTTATGTACGCATCGATTATTGTATTGCATGTCATTGTATGTTGTTGCTCTTGTCTCGAAATATAACAGTGGTCCGATCGTTTTGCTTTTCCCGTTGGAGTGGCATGGCTTGATGGCCTGAGGTGTGGGGTTTTATCAGGATGAAATCGAATTCACCAGCCAGGTAGGCGGGTGTCGGCTGAGGTGCTATAAAGTAAAGTAACCTTACATAGGTCACAAACTACTGGTGATTCCGGCGGCTTAAATCATTCGATCCTGACGCTGAATCAACCTGGTCAGATGACTCAGATGATTAGCATTGACATACATCCTTTATTGTATTGTGGGAAGGAAATGTTTGAATGATCTAGCTGTAGTGGCGATGATCAGAAGTTCTCTTTCCTTGTCAACTTCTTCATGATTGGCATCTAGTATGTCAACTCGTACCCGATACACCGTTCAGAGCTGCATTGTCAGCGCTTAAGCGAACTAGATCCTTTTGCCACAAAATTAGATAGTTATTTAAAAACTGATGGATTAATGTTTAAATGGGTATGTAAATGGGTAGCTAGCAGTTCTGTATTTTCCTGTATCGTCCCTCTCTAAAACCTGCTACTATCAACAGGGGCGTGGGAAGTACTTTCAAGTTTGGGGGGGGGGGGCGAACTTTTTGGCGGACCTGAGGTAGCAAAAATGATACTAAAAATGCGATATATGCTGTGGTCCCCGCCCGTTATATCGCCAACAGGATTGTATCGCCATATATCGCCACCCGTTCACCCGATATATCGGAATCTAATCTATCCCCGATATATTGCCATCCGTTCCTGATGCGTCAATACCGGTGACCGCCTTAATCCGGAATTTTGGTGGTGACCACTTTTCCTTTTTCGGCCCCTGGCCGACTCTTTCTCCGCTGAACGTCAGGGGAGCAGAGTCGACATCATGACATATATAAATAAGCGTTTGGCTATTAAAAAGAACGTGACCTACCCCACCCATGCCAAAAGTCTGAATGTTTATTTACTCTTGTGGCGAGCTAGTTATATTTCATGAAATAGCGATTTGTCTCCAAAGAAGCATTACAACATTGGAACCATTGAAGTATTTTTATCAACCGTGATTGTGACCGAAAACAAATAGCCTATCAGACGTGTACGAAAGACGAAGAAAAACATGATCCTACATGCCAGGTGTGCGCTGTGATTATCCCAGGCAGTGTTTCGATACTACGGATGGTCAAATGTGATGCCACTGTTCACCCTATTCTCGGGGGCAGATTATATTCCCCCCGGTAGTTTGCGTGCCGCTTCCAAAAAGTTAATGCCCTAGCGTTTTGAAACTTTTAGGATTTCCTAAGAATGAATGACGCGTTGTCTGTCAAAAAAAAAAAAAAAAAAATGGGGGAAAAAATCGGTCAGGCAGAAGCGGCCTCCAGGCTCATGTTTTCGGGCAGGTCCATTTTGATTTGCGGTTGTGCGGCGCAAACTTCCTTCGGTAGTTTATTGACGGTGGAATAAAAGCCGTCAAAAGCTATGTATGTGCTATATACAGCGTCATACCATACTTGGATTATACATATTTTGGGGGAGAGGCGCACTCAGGTACATACAATGGGAGGCGAATTTCACCGTCAAATAAGGCCGGAACATCAAATTAGTAAGATGAAAAAGGCCGTTCCGCACATCGTGCCTCTCACGTTTGTTTTACACTGAATCCTTGCCCATGTGAATACTATTTTATTTGAAAATAACAATAACAAGGCCCACATTGTGATGTTACTAATCGTCCTTAACAATCACGAAACAGCATGTATTTTATTATCAGAAATCCCAAATTTTTTCATCCCAAAGTACGCCTATTATTTTTCATTTTGGGTAACTTGTCCCTCTTATATCCCTGAAGACGCCATTACATTTGGAAAGCTCAAAAAACGTCGGGCATGAAAATCGGTCGAATCACATGGCCGCAATGACGTTTCTAAAAACACCCAAAACTATCGTATTTTGTGCCCTGACCCCCCATTTTTTAACGAAAAAGAAATTTCGGGGTCAAAAAGATGATATTATCTTGTTCATCTTTGTCCAACGTAACAATCGAAATGTTGTTTCCCATCCGAAATCAACCGAAGCGGTTCTCGAGATCTCTGGGGGCAGAATCTGCCCCCCGCAGGTTAACGTAATTCTGGCCGCCAGCACGCCCAAGGGTAAGATGGAAGATGCAACCAGTCCCAAACATTTAATGCAGTTTAAATTTTCTTTATTTAATTTGTGATTGAAACTGGACCTTTGTTCACAAAACTTTAAGCAAATTTTTCGTAGACACATGCCGTTGCTCTATTCAGAGTTATAAAAGATCATGGTAAAAGTACGGGGAAGAAGCGACACCCCTGCTTTAAAAGTTGGAGGCGGGGGGGGGGGGGGCGGTCGCCCCCACAGTCAACGTTGGGGCGGGGGGAGTGCCCCCCATGGCCTCCACGGTTTCCCACTCCCTGAAGCTGCCTTCCAAGAGCGTTTCTCGCGCACTGTTCGACAGCAAAGCGATTGCATCAACAGCCTTGGCTGTGGATTACGCAGCGTTATGCCGATGCCGAGATGCCAATTCACAAACTCTCTCTGTTCCGAGTCAAAGTTGCACCATTTCTGTCCATACTCACCTTCCATATGCCATAAACATTTAATTTTCCCTCACTTTTTTACTTTATTACTCTCCTTTTGCCGTCGAAGTATGTGCTTCTAAACAGAGAAGAGTGATTTGTAAAAAGTTGGGGGTCGTCGCCCCCGCCAGCTGTCCAAAGTTGGGGGGGGGGCGAGTTGCCCCCTCTGCCCCCCCCCGGTTCCCACGTCCCTGACTATCAACGTCAAATTTCGGAAGCTTGCATTCCTGCATGAAATTGACACATGACACATGACACAGCTGATTTTTCGCTCATGTTCGATCTCCCTTCTAATAAAAAGCGACGATGGGTCTAAAATTGTCACTCATTTATGTAGTCTTCCTTTGCTTAATCATTGAACTTGAACTTGCTCTTCAGTCATTTCGAATAAATTTCACGCATGATAGCTGATTCATGTGAATATGATCCTACCTCCGATTTCCCCCAGTTTTGATGCCGGATGATGTGGAGGACGTGTTGTCTCTGTAATCTTATGATGATGCTGATGATTGAGGCTTTATGGCGTCCCGCTTTGGGGTGAGCTAGGGAAACACCTAAGTTGGTGTTTCCCTAGCTCACCCCAGCCTAGCCTTGGTGTAACACCTAAGTTGCCTAAGGTGTAACACCTGTGCAAGTGCATGATATCGAAGCAGCGTCACTTTTGTCGTTAAATGCAAACATTTTCATATAATCTGGCAAAATATGAACTCATTTGCGCAGAATTCATGCGTACACGAAGTGGTAAGACGAAACCTTGTATTTTAATCGGGTCCAAAGTGGTACGAGGAGCACCGCCCAGGGAACCGTGCTCCCAGGTGAAGCGACAAAATGTATAAATACCTGTATGACGGGTATTTCTAACATTGTCTTCTGATCTATGTACTGTTATGTCTCGAAAATAATCTACTCGAATGAATGTCTTGAAATTGCAAAAAGTCGAGAACATGATTTCTATCTCAATTCTAGTAACGATACAAAGAGATCACTCCAGGTTATTCAGTATCAGTGTTATCTAAAATTGTGTATAGGCAACTCCCACACTCAGAGTAGATAAAGGCCCCAAATCAGGCTTTTCATGCACAATACTAATTGTTGATATCGTGCACCTTATGATATTGCATGCTTATTGATAATATCGTATGGTTTCATGCGGCAAAAATATAATTGTATCGAATGAACTTTTAAGTCGGGTAGGGTTATCAACTGTGATGTGGGATAAGCACAGGGTCCTAGGGTTGCTTTGGAGCTGGAGTGCTGAGGAAAAACTCTGGCTAAAATAAGCATAAAGTGTGTCAAATTCAACCCAAAACCGTATGTGCTCAGCTTTATAAATATCAAATTACCGCTCACAAAAATGAATTATTAAGTACCTACTACCTATGCTAATTATTTATTTGTCTTTCCCTGCACAGGCTATCCCCATGATTACATCCATAATTCAGTATCAGGGTTCTTATAATACAATACATTTTGTAATATGAAATGGAAAATTCACCGTAAAACTCAGGACCAAGAGTGGAAAAACAGTATCCATAGGATTTTTTCATCCAAATTTTTCAATGCTTTGACTCTGGATATGCAGGTATGTGAAAATATAATTAAATGAACTGAAAATTAATTAAATATAGGAAAGGAACATATATATTTGGCAACATCCTTTATTTCATCTAACTTTTTATGTCCAGTAAATGCCCACAATAACGGATGTTGGCAGGGTGCAAACGGTGCATGACAATGCTGTGCGGAGAGGGCTCAGTTTCCTATTACAAAACTGGTGGCCTGACTTTTTCCGTCTTTACCCATCTTTCCACAGCATTGCTTACATAAATAGCATAATTTATTTAAGCATCACGAATTAGCACAAAAGTTTAAACAATTCATACGTCCGCCGATCTGTATAGACCAGGTAACATAGAGAAACACCGCCCCATACGGGTAGCACGGACCGGCGGTGCTCCCCATCCACTAGTATTAGACCAGGGTACATAGGAAACAACCGCCTCCATACGGGTAGCAGCGGACCGGGCGGTGCTCCCCATCTCCACTACGTATAGGACCAGGTAACATCACGAACACCGCCCCATACGGGTAGCACGGACCGGCGGTGGCTCCCCGTCCACTACGTATTAGAACCAGGTAACATAGAGAAACACTGCCCCATACGGGTAGCACGGGACCGGGCGGTGCTCCCCATCCACACGTTATAGACCAGGTAACATTAAGATGAAACGCTGGCCCCCATGACGGTAGCACGGACCGGGCGGATGCTCCCCATCCACTACGTATAGACCAGGTAAAGAGAAACACCGCCCATACGGGTAACACGGACCGGGCGGTGCTCCCCGTCCACTACGTATAGACCAGTAAAATAGAGAAACACCGCCCCATACGGGTTTAGTCACGGGCCGGGGCGGTGGATCCCCGTCCACTACGTCGCACGGTGCAATGTCAATGGGACCAGCGTTTCGTTTAGCCGGATTTTTTATCAGGGGGGCGGGGGGAGGGGCACGTCGTAGTAGAATCAAATTTCGCTCCTCAGCCATATGTTGTTGACCGGGGAAGTTAGGTTCGGGTCGTCAGAGAATCTAATTTTATCTAGTTAAAAACCAAATGATCAGGGGAAGGGTGTCCATGGCCCCGTCCCCCCTGGTTACGTCCCTGGTCATGATATGCTATGTCATAACCACTGCCAATGAAAAAAACATGACGCGTGTCGCCGGAAACTGACACATAAGAAGTGACAATGCCTGTTCAAAGATTCGACCGACCTCTTTTGTTTCTGGTGATATAAAAGCTAGAAATTCAAGAAGGCTTATAATTTAGTCGAAGAATTTCAATTTCACTTTATCCCGCTCCGTGACGGGGGATGTTAAGCCCCCCCCCCCCAGGTTTTTCGACGATAGCGGAAAAACGGTGTCGTGTATCAAGGACGCAGGAACCGGGGGACATAGGGGGTGCAGCCGCTCTCCCAACATTTTCAGATTTTAACATTACGCCTATGGGCGTTGCAAGGAAATAATCGACTTCAGAATGCTTCCGCCCTGCCCCCCCAAAAAAAAAAGTTCTGGCGCCCTTGGCGTGCGGCGCCGCCGCCGTTTTTCTGGTAATTGATGTGTGCGCCGCCGCATCAATAACCCAAATTTTATACAAGTTTTGACCTCAGGTCATCTCAGGTCAGGTCACAAGCCCACATCAAGTGACCTTACCTCTAAAAATGTTTGTGGTTGCAGTCTTTGATAAATTTTCAACGTGCAAAATTTCATAAGTTTATAAGTAAGTATGTACAATTCTTATAGGTATCTCGGATTTTTTGTATCGTTTACCTAAGGTCAGGTAAATTTACTGACCTCATTATAAGTGAACGGGAAAATATACACATGCTTGCTGTTCAGAGAATATGCCTTGGATCAGGCAAATTTGCAGAATCATGTTATTTTAGCTTATTATTGATGACTTGGGTGCAATTGTTGCCCAGTGACCTCTGCAAAGTCATCTGAGGTCACCAGTATTTTTTGTGTTCATAACTATTGATAAAATGCAGAAAGAGACGTGCAGATTGCGCCATAGTGTGTGTCTCGTCGATTCGAGTCGCCCCATATGCGACATGACTTACCTGGGTCACCAAATGACCTTGACCTGAGGTTAGATTTGAAGTTGACCTAACCAGGTCACCATTATATTGTTTCAAAGCGCCTTGACGAGACAAACACGATTGTGTTAAAATAACTGTTCTATATTTGCTAGGTAAAAAGTTATTTGCTAATAACAGTTTTGCAAAAAAATGGATTTTCGACCTTTGATGACATCTGGAGCCTTAACCCTCGCACCGACGGGGTCTGAGCCAACTTCGAACCGACGGGGGGGGCGGATAACCGCCTCCCCCAGAGATCTCCAAAACTACGCAACGTAGCGAGAAGCGGAAAACGGCGTGAGGTAGACCGTGACGAGTACTAGCGAAAATACTTAGCTATTTTTTTGATCAGGTCAATATTGAGGTCACCAGAGGTCAAAAAAGGTCAAATTTTCACATATTTCGAGTAAATTGAGCACTGCGTCACATAATCCGGGATAGCTCAGTAACTACAATAGTTAGGAGCAATCCGAAAAAAGCACTGCATTGCTCTTGAAACACTCTTTCGCCAACATGTCCTCAGATTTGAGATCGGTTCAATAGTTAAGGCTCCAGAGGTCAGCGAAGGTCAAAATGCTTAGTTTTACTGAAAAAGTTTTTTGTTAATAACTTAAGTTTTAAAGGTAGAGCAGTCATTTTGTCACCATCATGTTTCTCACATCACGGCGCATCGAACCATATATCTTTTTATCTAGCTAGGTCAAACTAAAAAAATGACCTGACCTGACCTGAGGTCATGTCAAGGTCAAGTCAAATTTTATGTCTATCGATGGAGGTTGACAAGAGAAACAGAATGGTGAAAACCACAGTACTCTATCTTACGTAGAACATGAGTTATTGTACAAAAACCATATGACCTTTTGGCACATTGGATTTGACCTTAACGAGGTCACGGAAGAAAAATACAACTTGCATTCTTATTTTTTGCTTCAGAATAGTGATTAGGATGAAAACTGACCACATTTAGCCAGGTTTTGTTCGATTGGTGCGCATTTCAATTTTCTCCCATAGACTTATAATGGGAGGTCTCAAAAATTGACATGACCTCAGGTCACCGATATAAAAAATC
>VOPJ01007266.1:70870-99099 GCA_014673585.1 Semibalanus balanoides
TTAAAAAATAATTTGTTGAAAAAACATACTTTTCAAATTTGGACCAATTCAGTCGCAGACATGTTGTTGTTTTGATGGTACCAGGCCATTCCAAGCTCAAAGGAACATATGTTATGAAACAACAAAATACCGGCGATGGATAGTTCACGAGAAAACCACGCTGCAAAATATTCTCCGTGACAGAACGTGTCTCTTTCTCCCCTACTTTCCAATTTGATTCTTTATATGTTGCACTTTCGACAACCTGTCAGTAATGTTATGCGGTTATGCGTTCTTATTGCATGGCGCCTCAAGCATGCTGGCAGGTTTACCATTGGTCCGTTGTTCTATGGCCTTGACTGGTCGGTCCTATATAGGATTGGCGTGCTGAGGATCAGCCCATGCTCAGGTTTACCATTGGTCCGTTGTTCTATGGCCTTGACTAGTCGGTCCTATATATAATTGCGCGCTGAGGATGAGTCCGTGCGAGTGCCCGTTCGTGTTCTTGGCAAATTGTACTTTAAATTGGCCAGTATTCAACAAGTGGTGGATATTAGGGGCTCGCAGGGGGGGGGGGAGGCGTGTACACCCAACTTTTTTATTTTCTACATTACGCCTATGAACGTTGCATGGAAAGAATCGACTTCAGACTGCCTCTGCCTCCCCCTCCCCATTTTCGGAACGTGGTGAAGCTCTTGGTGGATATTGCTAATTTATGCGTTGCTATAGCATTCCACTAGGCTTCTCGATGTTTTGTCGTAGTGCGAGTTTGCAGGGAATAGTCAGTTGTGTGGGAAACATGGGCATATGCTTTCCATATGTATGTAGTTATATTGCTTTACTTGTGTCGCAGTCAGTCGCTCATTTCCATGAATGGCTGTATGAGGCGCCATCTCTGCTTAATTAAGCCAGTTCCCAGCGGAACTCCGCCACGCTTAGATTATGCGACTGCAAACAGTGCACTGGAACACTTTAATATATCTGTCTGTCGATTGCGAATGCCGTTATTATTGTATATAACAAAGTAACAAAGACATGTCAGTGCGATATGTTTAATGCTTATAAGTAAGAGTTCGAACTTAATTCAGTTTTAACCCTCGCTTTACGGGCGAGGGCTGACAGCACCCCTGAGGTTTTTCTTGATTTTTTTTTAAACAAATGAAACGCATCTTTCTGAAATTTTAGTAGCTAAGTGTACAACAACAATACGTAACCTGTAAAAATAATTACATTTTGTTAAGTATTTCGGGAGATCATGACGTTTTGATGACGTCATGTTCGTAAAATCGGTAGATATTGGAAAATCATGGAAAATAGAGTTTTGCAGCAAATTAAAAGAATCATGTAAAAAAGACGTCAAATGTTATACTCCTTCAAATAGAAATTTTGGAATTCCGACATGTTTTATTTTCAACTATAAAAAGTCAAAAAACGATAAAATCCCACAAAATCAAAATTTTCAAAGATAACATAAACCTCGGAATATGTATGAGATAACTGAGTTAATAAAAAACTAAACCAAATTTCAAAGCAATATCTTCATGTATAACTGAGTGATGGCTTCCTAAGTGCAAGAAACTTATGACATATTTTTATTACACTTATTGACGTTTTTGACCAGATACGAACAAATAAATATTTGTTTTGTATTCAGGAACAAAAACTGGTCTTTGTAATTACATTTTTATTTACACTATCACTTTCTAATTTTGAGGTCTTCTGATCGTTTTTCCGGACGTGGTCGAGTGGTGATTCCTAATGCTAATCGTCCATAACAATTATCCTTTTTGGTGAGGACTTTCGTTCCTAAAAGGTCATGAACTAACCCAGACATAAACAAATATATATATTTGTAGATAGCTAATTCAACAACCACATTTTTACGCTAACCAAATCATTCTATGTTCATCACTTAAACAGTTACGACGGACGGAGCAAAACCACTATTTTTGGACGTGGTCGATTTTAGGTCATTCACATGACCTGGAGGTCAAACCCGTGAACATGAAAACAAAAAAATTAGTATACCATCAGGATTCCGCACGACGACAGGCAACATGCTAGTTTTTACTGCGCTTGCTCTATGTTGCCTTTGGTTTGGAAGTAACGGAGCGCCTATCGCGAGGCGAAGTGAGAAAAACGTTCCCCGTTAAGGCGAGGCTTAAATTCGAACCCCGAACACCGATAGTCTCGGAGGTTGGAAATTTTCATTCTTTTGTTCTCTTCTTCAAATGTGCTCTCTGTCATATGTTATGATTGCATTTTACGTTCCATTCGTTTTTTAACGTTGTCGGGTGAGAGTGCGAGACAAGAGTCACCCCAACTATGTCAGACAAAACTCCTGCAGTCTTATCTGAGTTGACGCCTAGTTTGAACATTGTTGAGCGAAGTCAAAACACCACAGATTCGCGGGAGCGGAAGGAGCGGTCAAGTTTTCGTTTCCACGTTGTTAGATATGACTTAGTAGTATTCGAACATTTCAACAGTTTCCTTTGGAAAGCTACGACAGAGATCACTGCAAGGTGCGGAAGGAATAACAATAGGGTCGGGGAATAACTATTTCCGTCTTCCAGTGCCTCTAAATCGCGGTTTCGGAACAAAGCAACAACTGCGGCGGCATTTGCCGTCGAGAGACTGAGATCACAACCCACTCAAGGATTACCGCTGCCGATGGGTTCATGGCCCCATAACTGGCTTCAGCCCATCTAAACACACTCATCCGTGTCGTCCATGCCACATCAGCTTCTAAACTGACCCTGTTCGGAACCCGTTCTGCATCGGTCCGATCTGGCTGACCCGCGTAGTCTCGATGACCTCGACGACCCGCATGACCTCGATGACGTCGATGACGTTGATTACCTCGATGAGACCCGCGGCCGGCAGCATGTCTCATTAAGGTGAGCCAAGGCAGTGCCGTCGCCTACTGTCCGCTCGGCAGCCGTCAGTCCAGACTGCGGTCCCCTGAGATCGGTGGTCGCGCGAGCTTGCCTCAGCCATCTGCGGCTCAATGGGTCGCCGGCACCGGGGTATTTAAGACTGTTGAGACTCTGGAGAGGAAGAGGATAGTTGATGAAATGTAGAGTGTATTTTTCATCAGTATTTAATTATCTTCTAGCCTGGGTGAATGACATGCAGGTTCATATCTCACCTGCGGGTGCAATACGTTAGTGTAAAGGTAGGAAAGATGTGAACATCCCGCTAAAATCATCTGTAAAAGCAAGGCGTTGCGAGGCGTTGTGTCTTTTCGCTCAGCGTGACATAGTGACCTTTGCGCTTCATAAACGTACTTAGAGAAGTGACAGGACTTTCTAATTACGCGGCGGCGACCAATTGAAAGTTGAAACTATTTGACAACTTAGGGCGTGCGCGTCAGCCAATCGAGTTTTCAATTCCGAATTTTTAAAGTCCTAGTTTTCAATTTAGTCTTTATCTAAGAGTGATGCTGAAAATATATCTAACGAAATCCTTAAAGGGAGTGTGCCTACTCACATTACATTGGTCATGTGAAGTTGTTGACACTAGTCTGTAGAACATATTTTTCTGAATTTAGCCATATACTTCATTTCCCGCAGATTCACTAAGTTGCTGAGATAGTTCACAAAGTCCGCCAAATCACCTTACTGGAGTACTTAATTATCGATATGTCGCAGAGAGCTTCTCGGCTACTAGACGGCATTGCTCTTTAAATCTCAGACACGCTAGCATAAATTGTTCTCCTAGCTTCTGGCCAATAGAAAACACTCGTGATTGCACTGGATAACAGCTGCCGGAACCAGACAGGCCTTGTAACTAATAAAACAAACCCATCCACATTGCTCGGTATAGGTTTGTTTATGCGTCCAATTTGTGGGCGCTTTATATGGGAGGCTAAGCATCTGGTTTTTGTTACTTACCTGTTTAAGAGTGACGATCGTTGAAAAAAAGACCGTTGATGAGTTTTGGAAACAAAACAACATGCAAAACAGAATATAGGGTAAAAATTCAACTAAAGGGGCTCCATCCGTGAATTTTATCGTAACCAATGATCAAACCAATAGCTTTTTACCGTAATAAAAAATATTTGACATTTCAAAAGAGTAGGCACACTCCCTTTAACGCGCTGTCGCACGCATTCGAGCTCATCGGGGTGTAACACAGTTGATAGTTTCCGTGCCCACCGGGTCCTGGTGTTCCGCTTTGACAGTTTCCCTGTCCGCACGGTTACCATTCGGCGCCGTTCCGCCGCTGTCTGTGCCTTCACGTGGCTATTGTTCGGTTTTCCGGTGACAAAGACAGCGGAGCGGTGGCACAGAACCCTTGTGTGCCTATCGTCTGAGAACCGGATGGAAGGCGGTTAACGGTGCCGCTACGCCGAACGCAACTGCAGCCTGACACCCGGTAATGGAAGACCGAACCGTCAGATTTTACCGACCTTTTATTTGCTAAGCAGCGGTGCTGTGTAGGTTCTTTCAACATAGACGGATATGGGTAAGAGTGTAACACATGTGGTGGTTCGTCAAGGTTTTCCTTACATATTCCGGAAGAAGACGCGCGAAAAAATACGCTGAAGGTCTGACCGGTTTCTCGAGGAAATGAACGAGCACACAGTTTCTAGCGATGCAACATTGCCTCTTCCAGTTTTCCTCGTAACGCGCTGCATTAATGAAACTTATGCCGCCCACCATGGACGGAAATTCTTGAAGGAGCCAAGCTTCTAAGGGAGTTAACACGCTATCCAATTACCGCGGCGCCACGCGCAGTGGTAGTCACCCACGTGAGCTGGCACTGCAGTGCCGACCAGTGCGCTGGTCTCAAATAGGTAGGTCGGATGAAGCTGTTTAGCAAAGAAGCCCGCTTGTCAATCGGTCGCGCAGTTGTAGAGATACGAGTATGAGCTTCTCAAAAGGGTCGCAACGGACCGGGCCGGGCCACCCATATATATATTTTTCCCTTACGCCACGGAAGGACGAGCGAGCGCTTCGCTCTCGCTAATAATAATATACGCTTGTCGAAATCGGTTTCTTCATCTCAAGCTGATCCAGACAGAAAATGACTCCACACAACTTGACTCCTTTATTTTGTGGATTTGCAACTGCTCAAATATTTAGGTTATGCAGACTTGCATTGGATTAAGTATACAATCCAAGACTGAAATTCCACTCATTTCAAGGCCAATCCCACCCGCTACGAGACATGAATCGAGACCATTCACGGCACTTCCACAGTCCTGCAATCAGCAATCAGCTTATGAAGTCCAGAAGGCGCGCGGATGCCCCCTTCCCACTACCTCGCATGTTTAACGCTGTTAATAACACAGCGTTTCCAGCAGGATCGGCGCCAGCAGCTGTCACTACATTCCCGGGGCGCTGGGCTGCATAATTAAGCGACCGGTTTCCTTTTAGGACCGGCAAGTGTTTGTCGTCAGGTTCACCGCTAGGCCGATCAATATGGCGGCCAGCGGCGTAACGCTTGAACGTCCGGCCTCGTCTGTCAGGCCCCAGCTCGCAGCATGAAGTTCTGTCTCGTTTTATCCCCTCTTCTCGAAGGCGATAAAACTCTTTGTGTCGCTGCCACTCATCGCCGGAGGTTTTCTCATTTGACCCGCTTCCGAAGATGTGGGAAAGATGAAATGAATTGCTTCATTTTCAGCAAATGGCTAGAAGGTGCAGGAAAAGTGGTTTCTAAGAAGCAAGAACTGCTACGATGAACGACGTCATTTAAGTCGCATTACGTTCAAAGGACAGCCAAATATACAAATGAGCTTGATAACGCCTGCGGATCCTATTGATTTTAAGCTAAATCCGTGTGCTGAAACAGTCCTCTCGCGCTGTTGACGGGAAAGACGTGGAAGGATCTTTGTGTGCCATTAAAATGCAGGCTTTGTATAATATATCCGAGTGAACTGTCGAATCTACAGTGTGAGTGCACTGTGAACCGAACCGACTGAACAGTGTATGACGCTACTGCCTGTCTCAAATGACGTACACACTACACTTAATACGAACACAGATGCCATCAGGAGCAGAAGATATGATAGTTCAACAGGTGCAATTTGGCCGGACATTGATATTCCAATCTTTAGCACAACTCAGCAGGAAAATAAAACGCTGAAACTGGCATAACTCAAAACTCCAACATTTCCGCTTCTCGTCTTCCGCCCACAGTTGAGATATGAGCATTTTTGCATTCTGCTGCTCAGGTTTGACGTACCAATACATTGCGATCACCACTCCTGAGAAAAACAAACTCCTTGGTGACATTGTCTTCGCAGCCGCATCACTTGCTGTACCCCGACACCAATAGTCGTATCATCGCACATTACCATACTGCTCGTCTCTCGCTGTATGGATCTGCGGAGCGTGCTGGAAGAAAGAACCCCCAGAAGTTCAGCGCGAGGAATTCGGAAGTCGCTGGTGCGCACCACCGTAATCATGTTTCTCCGGGCAATTCCAGTTCGAGCGTGAGTGATGACTCGTTCTTAGAAGTTTTCGGAAATAAATGGGAACGGCAGACGTGATTGATTCGGTGGCGTTACTTTGTGGCGTTTGTTCTTTACAGGAGAATCTCCTGGATACACAGATAAGCTGCTCTTCTTCGCAGAATATCACATTGCTCTTGTGCAGTGTGTAGATGAAGACATTCTGTCATGATGTTATGCGCTTAGGTACTGTTTTGGACTAAGCTTGCTTATTTTGTTTTTGTGGTATATTATGTATCGGGAAAATAATCGCATGGTATGGTTAAGTGTTTTAGCGGAACCTTACATTCATTGTGGTACGGTGCGAAACATCAGCGTCTTCACTTTAAACAGTTTGACTGGATGGATTACCTTGTTGACTTTTTAAATCGAAGAACGCCATATTGGCAGGTTATTTATTATTGTTTGCAGGAATAGCTCACGCGAAGACTTAAGGTTATTCACAGCCACAGGAGCATCGTCCAGTTTTCAGAACGGCTGAGCATTCGACTCAAAACTGTGCTACATCCCACTGGGCACAGACCCTGACCAACGAACTCACATCACTGTCCCCAGTCTGACTGACCCCTGGCGACCCTGCCCGCAGGCTATGGTCACGTGCGCCGCTGTCCCCAGTCTGACTGACCCCTGGCGACCCTGCCCGCAGGCTATGGTCACGTGGCGCCGCTATCCGAGGGCGGCAAGATCTTCTGCGTCGTGTTCGCCTTGATCGGCATCCCTCTTACGCTGGTCATTCTGTCGGCCTTCGTCGAGAAGCTCATGGTGCCCTCCACTCTAGTACTTCAGGTAGGTGGCGCCCCAGCTTCTGACACCTGGATTAAAACAAATCGTCTGAGCCTTTTGAATGGACAGATTTAGAAGTTCAGAATCCGCGCTAAGCAGAGCTTGTGGCGCAGTCCTTGGCCCATATGCCATCCAATCTGGCAATTCCTGGTAACTGGCGAAATTTATAGGCGAAAGTTGTACGTGCCTGTCATGCCAAGACACGGTCCTGCCGTCGTCATCTGACCTGGAGTGCGGCCGCTGCTACCGGCCGGGTGCCATCCCAGTCAGAGGTGAATCAGGCAGTGGTGGCTCGTCATGTGAGGAAACTGAGGCCAGGCCTCATCTATTATTCAGGAATAATGTGCTTTGAAATATGCATTGGTTGCCATTGTCGAAAGTATGTGTGAATGATTCTCATTTTGCACATCGCAGTGGTTATTACGGCGTGTCACCGAAATGCTCCTGGTCAATTCCATCCACCAGCTACCCAGCTTTCAATTCTATAGCAAACCACTACAATCCAACTAACAGCCGATTAAGAACAATTTACTCGCCATAGTCACATATATAACTTGCGTTACGAGCGCCAAGTGAGTTCAGCCGTCGGAACGCCTGTAAACCCGAATCATTCCTGGGAGCCGACTGAGGCCTGGCCGTCCTGCCGCCTCACCGCCACCGCCCGTCAGCCCAGCTACTGAAGCACCAGTGTGCGGGCGAACGCCACAAGTCTCAACCGACGATGCCGCGCCGTGCCTAGCAATGGTAGCCAACTGAGGAACGGGTGCTCTGTGCCTCAAAGCGAGTATTCGGCCACTAGGAGCTGCGGCGACGGGAGTTGAAGATCATAAACGAGGGAACATTTTGATCTATCGATCTAGTTATATTTGTGTTTGAAACTTATCATCAAGTATCCATACTATGATATCAATTATTAACATTAATTATCCATATTATGTCCAGTAGTTTCAGTGGTAATATTCAAAAGACTGTTCACAATATAGGGAAGAAACTCTTTTTTGCTCTGCAGTTTTACCTAAAAGTGAGCCATCAAGGCCATTATACTTCATTGGCAAATAAAATCAATTATGTCAGAACGTATTTACCTCCTTTCTTTAATAAAGTTGTTCGTTTCCTAAATCTTGTTGATGAGTCTTCATTTTGGACGATAGCATCCGTTTTTATCACCAAGTTCTACCAAGGATGGAATAAATCAATCCGGAATAGCACCGTGACGAAATATATGGCAGCTCAGTTGAAATATCTGGAGAAGACCGTCGGAGAAGGCCGACAATGATAGGAAATGTTGCAGGAATTTCTGATAGAAATGAGCAGCTCGTATTTTGTTGAAAAGCAGCTGTGCTGAGTTTCATTTGTAACCGCGTGACTGTGTCCTGCTAATCCTGTTCTAAAGTGCCTCGACTATTAGTTGCTATCAGACCGTCTGAAAAACAATTGGAATGCTACCATGCAGAATGTATACACATTTTGGATCAAATATGACGTCTGAAAATACATAGGATGTCATAACGTCTGATGATTGCAATAAAGCCGTTCAAACCTTAAATATTTTTAGTTGTATATTTTTCGAAGTTTTCAAGAGTAATTGAGATGTAAGAACGAATATGTCAGCGCTCATCGTAGCGTAACATGTGCAACATAAACCTTCATGGCGCAACACATACAACATATACAACAACTTTTAAACTTGAGTAAAAATAACAAGCAAGTATGACCCTTTAGTCTTTCTTAAATACGTTGTATTTTGTGGTCTGAAATGCTCAGTCTTTTAACTATATCCATGTAATATATTGACGATCAAGGTCATCATGTTCCAACAAATGCAATATTTTGAGTCGTAAAAGCTGTTTAGAACCCTCCATCATCACAGGGAATGTCATATACCTTGTGTTAAGTGACTCCTTGGCCATTCCATATCGTTTAACTGAGACTTCCGTAGATTGTTAGTTGTAAGGTCACATCAACGGTGACTTTAGTGCAGCATTTATTTCAATAACGGGTGGCGTTTTTAACCCGCGCCTTACTGGGGTATATTTCATAACGCGAGTTACTGGGGGGGGGGGCTATTTATAAGCCCCTCTGATCTCCGAAACACTGGACCGATCTTAAAAAATTTGAACGGCATTCGGGATAGCCCTTGATGCAAATTTGTCGCACGAAAAACCTACATCATTGTTATCCTCAGGCTCACCGTGACTGGCACAGGTGACGTGCAAGATAAAAAATTTTTGAACGTGAGGCCAATCACACGGGTCCGAGTGGTCGGCATTGTCGCTAAAATAACAGTTCCTTTAACCGCATAATAAGTTGTCCTCGGTCAAGTGCAATTCGTGTATCTGAGCGCCTCTGAATTACAGCTATTAAAAAGCAGAATTTGTGAGCTCACGTGGTCCCAGGTCAAGGGTCAATCCTGAGGTTCACGGAGTCAAATTGTCACAGATTATGGTCATTAGGAGTTGTAACACATGTTTATGGGTTCGTTTATCGGTTAGAACGCAAAAAATGACCTTAGAACATGTTTTTCTTACATACAAATTAAAGAAAAAGCAAAAAACGGAAATGCACTTTTTTGCTTATTGTTATACTGTAAAGGTGGTCTAATTTTGTCTGCAAGGCTGTCACTCAGTCATTTTTGAAGATATTGACTTCAAAATTTCTACACACATTCATTGGGATCAACTCAATTACATATATTCCGGTTTTTGAAAATTCTAACTTTTTGTTGAAAAGTTTTAAAAAAACAAAAAATGCCTTTGGAATTCTCATTTTTTTTTAATCCGAGATAGCAGTCTGATAGCCGCACTTATTACCTGTCGTTTAATGTTTGACGATTGAGTTTATCGTTAAAACTGCACCTTTGGCAGCGTTTCCCGCAAACCCTTATTTTTCAACAAAAACCGCAGAACATGACGTCACTCTGACCTCATTTCCGGTTGACCTATCATAGCCTTGTCTTTTTCCATCAGGCAGCATGTGTCAAATTGATCAGGGACAAGGTAATGAAAGTATGGTCACGATACCTACGTTGGTTTAGGAGATATTGCAGAATAGCGGGAGGGGGGGGGGCTATAAATAGCCCCCCCAGTAACTCGCGGGTTAAGATATAAAAGTTAATATCCTCACCCAGCGCTGTCCAGAACGATTATATGACAAACACGAGTTGTTTATCCTGAAACTTTGTAGCTAGGCGTGCAGAATAAAGTGCAGTTCTTAGTGGTTCACACAGAGTGGTAGCTTATATTCTCGGCAGGGTGGCTTTGAAGATTGAACTAAGCGACGGATTTTTATGGCAGCTGCTTGAATCTCATCGGTGTGCAGGAGTGGTTGTGTTTTGCCAAGCCACAGCTCCTTCAGTGCTGCTCAAACATGCACGTTTACCGCTGTGTACGCTATTGCTGGTATCAAAGGACCGGAAATCCTGATGAGCTCCATTGCCGCCGGTCACCGACTGCCTACAAAGGCCAACTGGTGTAGACATGAAGACAGCCTGGCTCTTTCTAATAGTTAGAACCCAGGCACGCATGTTAAACCACCCACAACATCCGTCCAAAATTCTTGGTCATTCAACTGAGCTAGCAAATCAGCTTTTGAATTAATCCCGACTACATTGTCCTCATACTTTTAGCACACGCATACTTATCATCGTTCAGCAATTATAGAACCATGAGATACTGACAGCTATAATGCCTACTTACAACTGGCGTAATTCCTATCAAATAGCTCTTGTCGTATCGCTAATCGCGCCACCCATAACACATAAGCCCTGTACTGAAATGGCTGTTTGCTCAGCTTTACATCCCTCTGGTGTCCGCCAAGTGTCCATTCGGAGGATCGATCCCATAGGTAACGACTCAGCCACGATTTGCATGCGATCAACGGGCAGCTTGTTTCGCCAGCGGCTCAGTTTATGAGAAGAATGGTTACTTGCGCACCGAATTCGATGTAATGAATACACAGCGACGTGTTACTTTCTTTGGCATGGCACGACCTTCTTTGGCATGGTACGAATTGCCATTCAAATAAAGAAGGTCGTGCCATTTGGTGGCCGAAACTATTATTTCGATTCCAGTACCTTTTGAGAAAGTGATGCATGAAAGTTTGCGCTGGTGGTTTCTGATTTTCTGGTATTCTCAACATTTCCTGCCTAAACCTGCTTTTAACATAACTTCCCTTAGTTTGAGTTTAAACACTGTAGTGATAACGTATATGTCAACATCTTCTTCTTGCTCTGTGCAGCGACACTTCCTCCCCGACCTCAGCTTCTCGTGTACCAGCGTCTGTCCGCGTGGACGAGCTGCGCCCTAGCCGGGGGAGGCGACAGGTCTTTAATCACAGATAAAGCCTCCTCCTCTGCGGTCACGTCGATACTCCCACGCGGCGGGGAGCGGGAGAGGGAGATGACAGCGTCTAATCCGACCACGATACGGGGAAGGGAGATGACAGCGTCTAATCCGACCACGATACGGGGAGTGGGAGAGGGAGATGACAGCGTCTAATCCGACCACAATACGGGGAGTGGGAGAGGGAGATGACAGCACCTAATCCGACCACGATACGGGGAGCGGGAGAGGGAGATGACAGCGTCTAATCCGACCACAATACGGGGAGTGGGAGAGGGAGATGACAGCGTCTAATCTGACCACGATACGGGGAGAGGGAGATGACAGCGTCTAATCCGACCATGATACGGGGAGCGGGAGAGGGAGATGACAGCACCTAATCCGACCCACGATACGGGGAGCGGGAGAGGGAGATGACAGCGCCTTATCCGAGTACGATACGGGGAGTGGGAGAGGGAGACGACAGCACCTAATCCGACCACGATACGGGGAGTGGGAGAGGAAGATGACAGCGCCTTAATCCGACCACGATACGGGGAGTGGGAGAGGGAGATGACAGCGTCCTAATCCGACCACGATACGGGGAGTGGGAGAATGGACAGCGTCTAATCCGACCCACGATACAGGGGAGCGGGAGAGGGAGATGACAGCGCCTTAATCCGACCACGAGACGGGGAGCGGGAGAGGGAGATGATAGCGCCTAATCCGACCACGATACGGGGAGCGGGAGAGGGAGATGACAGCGTCTAATCCGACCACGATACGGGGAGCGGGAGAGGGAAATGACAGCGCCTAATCCGACCATGATACTGGGAGTGGGAGAGGGAAATGACAGCGCCTAATCCGAGTAGTCATGCCAGCCGACGAGGCGGAGCCGATCGGAGCATTGGGCTGGATGCGAACACTGTTGTCAGGCTGGGAATTCGACAAAAAGCAATGCTGGAGGTCAGTGCTGCTCGGTCTTGTCTATCGGGGCTGATGAGCCCGACCAGATATAAGGCTATCAATATGATCAGGATATGGCATTGCAATGTTTGTCTTAGATGCATTAATGCTACCGCTCGTTACATGGCTCGATATCACAAATGTTGGAAAGAATAACTGCCTCTAACCCATGTTCGTGGTTGTATTTGTGTCATAAATTTACCCGCACCTCGGTGGGCTTCCGAATCAAATTCGCCATGGTGGGGGTCAAAATGACTCCCCTTCTAACTCAAAAACTAAAAGGACTAGAAAGAAGCAGAACAAAGTGTTGAAAGCTTGTGACATGGTCAATCGAAGTTACTTGGATTACTTTTGGATCATAGATCAAACTAATCTATCTTATCTTAGCGATCAAACGATCGCTAAGATCAAACGGTAACTATACGAAAGCTCTTAAAAATGCAATCGACATATGTGTCGTTAAATTTGACCTCAGGTAAATAGTTTTTAGAGTCCAGGGGTCATCGAAGGTAAAAAGTGTCATTTTATGTAAAAACAAGTGTTTCCTGAATAACTTTTTATCTAAAAAATTGAGCAATGATTTGTAAACCATCGTGTTTGTCTAGTCAAGGCGGCTTGATGCATTTGAATGGTGACCTGGTTCGGTCAACTTTTAAATTTGACCTCATGCCGAGATCATTTGGTGACCCAGGTAAGTCATGATGCACATGGTTCTACGTGGCATTACGAGAAAAATGAAGTGGTGTCAACCGCTTGTCTCTATCTGTATTATATTCAGAGTTATTAGCAAAACATTGCTGATTACCTCAGATAAACTCAGATGACCTTGCAGAGGTCACTGAACAACAATTTTACCTGAGTCATCACGAATGAGCTAACAAAATATGATGCTGAAAGATTTAGCCCGAAAGATTGAGCCTGAGGAAATTGACCTGACCTTAGGTCACCGATGCAAAGAAAAAAAAAATCCGAGACACACAAATTTGGGGACCTTGTGAAATCCTGCAAGTTTCAGATCTGTCGGATAAAGACCGTGGCTTTGGCACGATCACAAACTTTTTGAAAGGCAAGGTCACTTGACTTGACTTGGTGACCTGCCCTGAGATGACCTGAGATCAAAACTGTGACAAAGTGTACTACGTGCCGCCGTTTTTTCGCTATTCCGGAAAAACCTCCTCAGTAGGGGGTCAAAATTACCACCACTGGGCGAGGGGGAACCCACCAGGCGCTGGTAGGGGATGGTGAATGCGCAATATCACGCGAACACGTGGGGATAGCGACTTGAAACTTTGGGTGCTTTAAAATTAATACCTCGGAAACATTCGGGTAAAATTCTGTCATTCCCAGGTCCGGGCAGGTCACAGTGACGTCAGTCACAATGCCAATTATAGGGTGAGGATTCCCCGTCTCGGAGCTATGAACATGAGAAACGCTTCACAATAGCCATTTTTACGGAAGGTATATTTGTACCCGGTAGTACCCGGTAGTATCCGGTAATATTTTCGTGTGTTTTGGGTGATTGAGTCTGGGAACACGGCCTTTCCCAGATATTTGTATCAATTGAAATTTTATGTATTCATGTACAATTAACTGCTCTTACAATGCGAAATTTCCCGTTAGCTGTCTTTGTATAATCAAATTCATAAGCACATATTACTGGGTTCTACCAGGTACTACCTGGTACCCGGTAATATGTGTTCCCGGTAGTACCCGGTAATATGTGTTCATGAATTTTATTATGCAAAGAAAACTAACGGGAAATTTTGCATTGTAAGAGAAGATAATTGTACATGAATCCATAAAGTTTCAATTGATACCAAAAATATCTGGGAAAAGCCGTGTTTCTAGACTCCATTACCCCAAACGCACGAAATATTACCAGGTACTACCGGGTACTACTGGGTACTAACGGGTACAAATAAATCCTTCGTGAAAACGGCTAATACCTCGATAATTGTTACACTAAGCGCGATATCCTAACTTGAGTTCACATGGACGTCCTGGTTAAAGGGACGTGTCCGTGCCATTGACCTGACTTAACCTGACTTGGCCTGACGCTTCACGTCGCTATCCAAACGCCTACGGATGATATTGCCGAAGAATCAAAAGGGGACGAAAAAGATCTCCCCAGGCCCAAAGCCACTCAAAGGTGGCGGGCCCAGCGGCTGCTGGATTATTCCCCCTCCAACATAAGAAAGATGGTTTAGAATTCAGATTGTCGAGTCAGAGGGGAAGTGGGAACGTCGGCTGCAAATATCGCTAGAAAGGTGTCTGAATGATCGACCCGTGACCGTTTCTGCCTGGTGAGCGATGTCCGGTGAGCTTGACGCCCCATCACATCGCACTGTACAGGGTCGTGCAGTCGACTGATGTGGGTCCAGCAGTTGGCTGATGTGGGTCCAGCAGTCGACTGATGTGGGTCCAGCAGTCGACTATGGTGGGTCCAGCAGTCGGCTATGTGGTCCAGCAGTTCGGCTGAGTGGGTCCATGCAGTCGGCTGATATGGGTTCCAAGCAAGTCGGCTGATTGTGAGCCACCCAGTCGGCTTTGATGTGGGTCAGCAGTCGACTGATGTGGTCCAGCAGTCGCTGGATTTGGGTCCAGCATTCGGCTGGAAGTGTGGGTCCAGCAGTCGGCCTGATGTGGGTCCACCAGGCGACTGATGTGGGTCCAGCAGTCGGACTGATGTGGGGTCCAGCACAGTCGGCTGATGGGTCCAATGCACTCGACTGATGTGGGCAGCAGTCGGCTGATGTGAGATCCAGCAGTCGACATGATGTGGGCCCAGCAGTCGGCTGAGTGAGCCAGCGTCGGCTGATGTGGGTCCACCAGTCGGCTGATGTGGTACAGGACAGTGCGGCTGGGTGTGGCCCAGCAGTTGACTGATGTAGGCCAGCAGTCGACTGATGTGGGGTCCAAACAGTCGGCTGATGTGGGTCCAGCAGTCGACTTGATGTGAGGACATGTCAGTCGACTGATGTGGTCCAGCATCGACTTGATGTGCGGTCCAGCAGTCGACTGATGTGGGTCCATGTCAGTCGACTGATGTGGTCCGGCAGTCGGCTTGATGTTGGGTTCGCAGTCGACTGATGTGGGATCCAGCAGTCGATGATGTGGGTCCAGCAGTCCTGATGTGGGTCCAGGCAGATCGACTGATGTGGTCCCATTCAGTCGACTGATGTGAGTCAGCAGTCGCTGATGTAGTCCAGCAGTCGGTATGTGGGTCCCAGCATCGGCTATTTTGAGTCCGCAGTCGACTGATGTGGGTCCAGCAGTCGACTGATGTGAGTCCATGTCAGTCGACTGATGTGGGTCCAGCAGTCGGCTGATGTGGGCCCAGCAGTCGACTGATGTGAGTCCATGTCAGTCGACTGATGTGGGTCCAGCAGTCGGCTGATGTGGGTCCAGCAGTCGACTGATGTGAGTCCAGCAGTCGGCTGATGTGGGTCCAGCAGTCGGCTGATGTGAGTCCAGCAGTCGGCTGATGTGGGTCCAGCAGTCGACTGATGTGAGTCCATCAGTCGGCTGATGTGGGTCCAGCAGTCGACTGATGTGGGTCCAGCAGTCGGCTGATGTGGGTCCAGCAGTCGACTGATGTGAGTTACATGTCAGTCGACTGATGTTGGTCCAGCAGCTCGGCGGTGATCCAGCAGTCGACTGATTTGTGGGTCCAGCAGTCGACTGATGTGGGCCAGGAGTCGGCTATGTGAGTCCAGCAAGTCGTGACTTGATGTGAGTCCAGCATCGGACTGATGTGAGTCCAGCAGTCGGGCATGATGTGTGGTTACCAGCATCCCTATCTGATGTGAGTCCAAAGCAGTATCGGGAACTGATTTGGGTCCAGCAGTCGGTTGATGCTGAGGTTCGCCAAGCAGTCGGCTTGATGGGATGGGTCAGCATTCGGACTGATGTTTGAGTCCACCAGTCGACTGATGTGGGTCCAGCAGTCGACTGATGTGGGTCCAGCAGTCGGCTGATGTGGGTCCATGTCAGTCGACTGATGTGAGTCCAGCAGTCGGCTGATGTGAGTCCAGCAGTCGACTGATGCTCGCTGTGTGTGGACGCACTCGCTGACATTTAACCACCGTAGCTTGCTGTGCAGTCCCCACAGTGTCTGTGTGTGTGGGGGGTGAGGGGGCTGCTACACTGGCCAACGCTTTTACGGCTGGTGCTTAAACACCTGATTGGCAATTACCGGTATAAACGTGGCGGCTGCGGGCGGCGGGCCGGCAGCACGGCGTTGATGGAAGGGAGGGATGGTCTTTACGACGGTGGCGGACTGGTGCCGCTGTTTGGGTAAGCTCAGGTGCACTTAGCTCACTCCACTGCGGCGGTACTGCCTCGCCCTCCCGTGTGGAGCGGACACCTTCCAGGCATTAGGCAAGTGCTAGAAAGGTCAGAAATGTAAGAGCGGGAACAGTACAATTGCCTCCTCACCGTCTTTGCTTAAACCTTTATTTATAGGGGGCGTTTCACGTCACCTGACGACCTCTCATAATAGCTAAAAAAATAAATAGCGCTATCAACGTGAAACTGGTAATACCTTATTCTACGTAAATTGTACGCATTCGGTGCAAAAAATGCAGCCATTCAGTCGTTTTTTAATATAGCGAATTAAGTGACGTATTTTTTTAAATAAATTTAGTCCGAATGTTTTGAATGGATGGCTTTCCGAGGTCAACACCAGCGCTGAGCAGAGCTTGTTGCGCTGGTCCTGATCTCACCACCCGATCGCGCAATTCCTGTTGGCCGGCAGCATTTAGAGACGAAAGTTTTACGTGCCCGGACATAACATGGACACGGTCCGCCCCGCTCGCGACTCACGTGCCTTGAGTTGCCGACGGCTGCCAACCGGCCGCAGGCCATCCCAGTCAGGAGCAATTAGCGAGCGCCGAAGCGACTCGAACCCAGGCTGCCACTACTGGGATAGGTCAGAAGACCAGCGCTCTCCCACTAAGCCACAGGGGCGGTCATTGCTCAAAAGAAAAAAACATTTTCTAGAAAACAATATCCCATCAAACCATGGATTACGCCTGGTATACTTGCATCATTAATCATAAATTCTGATTTATTTTCCACAAAAAACGTAAAGTATCCTTTGTGATGCAAACACCTTTGGCCTAGCAATGCATATAGAAATTGCCTCCAAAATATCAATAAAACAAGCCCAAAAAGTACACTTAATCAGGAATTCACCAAAAATTCAAAATGAATCCAAAAAAGACCTGGGAAAAACACTTAAACAAACTTCTTAAACATAAGGCATCAAAGAATCAAAATTCCCAACAAATTTTAAGTTCAGATTTAGGTGAGAACTAGAGAATGACACCACCAATTCAAAGAAGGATTCAATCCAATTTTTCACTGAGATGGGGACAAAATTTAAAAGAACAAACGGATATTAATCCAAGTGATTACTGAATCCACTTGACAATATCCCACAACTTGAACATGACAAAATATTGATACTATATGAAACAAGATGATAAACATCTGGTGGAAACATATCATTTGTTCAAACTTAAAGGATGTGGGTGCCAGGAATTGACAGCATTACAACTCAAAAATATTTAAAAAATACCATATTATATCCACATATGTTATTTCCCGAGGTCTGGATATCACCTATTTCAATATATGTCTAAAAAAAGGAGAGGGTTTCCAAAAACCTTCTAAACATGCATTCCATCTTTCGTGGGGTTATAAACCAATATTATAAATCAGAGAGACCCAGACAAGTTTTTTTCTAATTACAGGACCAATTAGTATAGTTGCCGAAAATAATATTCAAAAATTCTTGAAAAATATTATATAGTCAATTATTAAAAACACGTTTTAGATTAGTCGATTTGCTGTCTGAGGAACAATTATGGTTGCCGAAAAAGCAATAACTCTACGAGTATGTATCTGCCCATCATTGCTACATTCAAAATCTGTAATTACAAAAGCATTTGTGAAAAAGATATGAGATGTTTTGTAGAATCATATTACCTCTAGATTTTGAAAATAGGCTTTGATACAGTTGATCATGATATTCTTGCCAAGAAAACTCATACGGAAAAAGGGTATGTGTTGTGATTAGAGTCATTATTGAATGATGATTCAATCATACCTTACAGATCGTTACTCAAACAGTTGATTATTTAGGGAAGCAAAACTGACTCTCCAGGGTTGTAAGTGGAGTGCCACAGGGATTCTATCTTGGCCACTTTTGTATTAAGAAATACATAAATGACTTATAAAATATAAATGTGAAATGTGAGTCTTCAATATGGCTGATGATACAGCGGCGTATCTTCTTCAAAAAATGATTATGTTTAGCCACACTCCTACAAAATGAAATATTAATGCCGAACAAATAGCCCTTAATCGTATTGTCCAAGGAATGGCTTCAAATCAAAACTTCCTATCCCTTAAAGACATCCAAAAACAATTGTATCGAAGTTTTATATCCTGTAAACGTTAAAAAACTTGCTGAGTATAACATATTGCGTTAAGTGGAGAATGAATGGATGTATTATTGATGCAGAAAACGATACAATAGAGAACTTGGGAATACTATAGATTCTACATTAAAGTTTTGCAACACATATCAATAAACGTAAACCAAATATAGTGAGCAGAAACATAGGCATGATTGGAAGAATAAAATACTTTGTTGCAGAAAAACAACTGGTTCAACTATATAATGCCTTTATCCTTCCATACATCAATTAATGTTGTTTTATCTGGGGTGCAAGCTACGCTAATCATACACGAAAACTTTTGGTATTACAAAAAAGAGCAATGAGGCAATTTATTAGACAGGATATATCCCCCACAATAGTGCCAACGCCCACTATTACCGGAAAATTATAACATTTTAAAGAAGTGATATTGCGAAGACTGTCAGAGTGGCTG
This sequence comes from Semibalanus balanoides, assembly GCA_014673585.1. NCBI lineage: Eukaryota > Metazoa > Arthropoda > Thecostraca > Balanomorpha > Balanidae > Semibalanus > Semibalanus balanoides. The sequence continues at coordinate 90,275 of VOPJ01007266.1, forward strand.
TATAATCAATGCATAAAACATACCTTTGCAAACCTAGATTCCCATTTCCTATAAAACAATTTGTCTATCCTGAAATCCAGGAAAGAAATAGTGTATTCAAAAGGCTCAACAACCATTTTAAATGCTATTTCTCAACAAAAAATTATAGACTCTCCACAATAGCGTGTCAAGGTCTTAAGCTTTGGAACGACATAATGGCCAGTAGATTTACTGGTAATGAGATACCACATTCTAAGAATGTGGTAAAAAAGATTCTAAAAAAATACTTCATAGAAACTATATCAAGAAGTAATAACATGGGTTTGTTTTTTCGTGTGTGTTTACCGTGCTCTTTCATGTGATGTTTGATTAAAGAGGTGTGAAAAAATATACGAGTCTCCCGCCCTTAACCCGACCGGTCTAGCCCGTGACCGGCTCCTTGCGGCCTCTGCGATTTTCGCGGGTCCCGGTCCGGCCGGTCCGGGGCTTAGCGGAGCGCCAACGTAAACAGTTGACGGGTCGGCGCGCCCGGCCGGTTGACAGGGCGCCGCCGCGCGGACAACGCGCAGATCCGCGAGGCGGCGGGCGGGGGCGGCGGGCCCGATATTCCACCTGGGATAATGAAATATTCAGCTGTCCCAATGAAATATATTAGTGGATATATAACGATAGCATGTGAAACATTTACAGTCAATCATGCAATCATAAATATATATAAAAACTATGATATCTCTCTTGTTCCACAATCAATTGACACTTCATTGTAACCTGCATCTCATTGTTCATAATCGACGCGATTTACTCGGCGATCATATAATTAGCTTTCTATCATGACCGATAATAATACTCCAGCAATTATTAATTTAAATTATCAACACTAAAACTTTACTACCTGCTGCAGAAAAAGTGCTCAGAATGAGAGGAAAGAAATGGTCCTTAGAAAAACCATTTCACAGCATTGGGCCATGAAGTTAAGACTAAGCATAACTAGAAGAACGGAACCAAAAAATAAGACTGGACATGAAGTAAGACTAAAAATAACAGGAAAATGAGAAGAAAAAAAAACTTTGATCTACCCATTCTGTAGTGGATGAATGTACCGTTACCTGTTAACGTTATATTATAAGTCAATTTTCCTTAGTTTGTACTTAACTTATCATTTTGTTCATGTTTTGTATCCTTATGTTTGTAATATTAAATCACCGCTCACCTATGGCGCTGGCTCTGGGGGGCCAACAGGCAACAAGCTTTGCTTAGCCGGGTTGGCTCCCTGGATCACCGGCATAGAAAAGCTTGAAAATGACCAGGAACAGACCCCAGAATGTCTGCTTGAAATCCTGTACTAACCCTATGTATAAATGTGGAAATGCATGAATTAGTGGGATCCAATTAGGGGGCTGTCATTTGCTGTCTTCAGAAATGACTACTTTTAGCCTTCTCTTATAGAGATTTTACCACACCTTAACATTGGGCAGCTCTTCTTCCCTATATGACTTTATTTATGGTTGTGTTTCCATTTGTTAGCTGGGAGTGTCGCACTTTCTCTTTTATGTTCTCTGGTGTTAACAGTATGGTTTTTTGAGTCGCTGGGATAGGGAGGGGGCACTCCTGGTCACCTGCTCTTGGGTGGCGGCTAGAAAAAAAAATGCATACTCACAACCAAAAAATATATATAAATATATATATATATATTGACATTACAAATAGAATAGTGTTATTCCCATCGAAGTCGGCCTAGTGGTTCTCGACTCTCGAGATCTTTGGGGGGAGGGGAACCTGTCCCCCGCTGTTTTAAGGCAATGTTTCACCTTTCTGAAAGTTTTCAAATATAAGCTGGTTGTAGTGGAAAAATATGAAGCAAGTGCTATAGAAAACGATGGTGATATTGAATTCCTCCAAGAGTCACTCAACTTTATATATAATGCGTTTGCTTAATTTCGCACAATGACGTCATTATTGATATCAATCTTTTCCATAAATCTTCGTCAAACTTTGTAGACAATTCTGACGACATGAGTACAAACAAGTCCTTTGTTATCGTACTCGCAGCAGATAATATAGGCAAGGATCCAGAAACACAAGTATTTTTCCCCGGGGCCAACAATCATGACGTGGTTGCTAGCAAATCAGCGGCGGGACTTGCAGACCCCTTTTGCAAATTCAAAACTAACTTGCAAAACAACTGTTAAAGGGAATGTTTCACTTCTCTGAAAGTTGTCCAATGTACATACGCCGCTTTTGATGCAAAATGTGAAGTAATTGCTGCCGAACACGATTCTGACATTTGTTTCTCACAAACAGTGCTAATTTCATGAAAAACTAAATTTTAGTATTTGGCTGAGAACGTCATAGAAGGAATATTTTCGGAAAATAGAGAAAAACCTTCACGCTGCAATATGTAATGACTAGTGTAATGCTAATGTATAGGCCAAATGTAAAAAACAACGTCTACTTTCATCACATTTATAAAGAGAGATGACGAACCGGCTTTAACCCTATTCCCTGCGGGCGGCCAGTATGTTAACTGCGGGGGGGCAGATCCGCCCCCCCCAGCTGAATTCAGAACCGCTCCGGCCGATGTCGATGGACAAACACCATTCGATTCGTCGTGACCGAAATCTTTCTTTTATATCCAGAAAATTCATTTTTGTTCTAAAGTCGGGGGGGGGGCAGGGCAAAAAAATTACCAATTTAGGGTATTTTTTGAAAGGTCATTGTGGCCATGTGATTTACCGAATTTGCTGCAGAAACGTTTTGAGCTTCCAATGTCATGTTCTTTGATGTGTGAAAGGGACAAGTACAAAAACGCCAAAAAATAATAGGCGCACTCAGGGATTAAGAAATGGGGAGAATTTTTGATGAAAATATGTGCTTTTCCTTAGTGTTTTGGGACGTGGGAACGTTCCACATATGGGCTTTTGCTGTTAATTTGTTAAATGTAACAAATTGTGCATAGGCGGATCAGGTAACAACGTGGGGGCACCATGTGCGGAACGCCTTTTATCATCTTGCTTATTGAAGTTGGGCCTAAAATGACGGAAAATATCGCCTCCCATTTTATTGTACCTGAGTGCGCCTCTGACCCAAAATATGTATAATCCAATTATGTATGATGTACAAAGCATCGACTTAGTTTCTGACACTTTTAATCCACTGCAAACTACGAAGGAAGTATGCACCGCACACCCGTATTCGAAACGACCTCCCAAAAACATGACCCTGGAGCCGCCTCTGCTGGGCCGATTTGTTCAAAATTGTCACCGAACACGCGTCATTAATATTTATAAAAATTCCGAAAGTTTCAAGACGATAGACGTAACGGTTCAGAAGCGGCGGGCGAAAAACTACCGGGGGGTGGGGCAGAATCTGCACCCCCGCAGGGAATAGGGTAATATAGTAATAGGGTAATAGGGTAAAGGGAATAGGGTAGAGGCGATACTAATACACTAGGGCCTTATTTTGTGCAGATGTAAACAGCAAACTCAAATTTACTTTCGATTGGACCTCTGTGGGTGTTTTGACTTCTACACTACTTAATTTCAATGCAAATCCAGCAAAATGGCCATCTCAACTAAAATATAATGTTAATGTGAAACATTCCCTTTAAGTTTTTGGGAAAATGGTTTCAGTAATTTATACACTTCAATAACGGCCGGAGATAATTACGAGCGAGCACGAAACGCTCGCTCGTCTTTAAAGGGAGTGTGCCTACTCACATTGGTCATGTGGAGTTGTTGACACTAGTCTGTAGAACATATTTTTCTTGAATTTTAGCCATTGTAACTTCATTTCCCCAGATATCAGTTAGTTGCTGAGATATTCCAAAGTCGCCAATCACATTCTGCAGAAGATTAATTATCAATTAGTCGCCATGGAAGGCTTTTCGCAACTAGAAGCATTTGCTCTTAAATTAAACGCTAGCATATTATTGTTAGCTCTGGCCAGTGCGCCATTATAGTAACATTTTCAGCTACTCTGTTATATAGTGACGATTCGATTTTTGAGTTTGAAAACAAAACAATCAAAACAGAAAAATAAGTAAAAATTCAACTTAAAGGGGCTCCAGACGTGAATTTATCGTAACGCAATATCAAAGCAGTAGCTTCTTACCGTAATAAAAATATATTTGACATTTCAAAAGAGTAGGCACACTCCCTTTAAGCGGTATATGATAAAACTATGATTATGAGCGACCCGACCCGACCCGTGGCGACGCTTTTGAGAAGCTCATATCTTTGAAACTGCACGTCCGATTGACAAGCGGGCTTCTTTGCTGAGGATCCCCATCCAACCTACCATGTTTTTTACCAGTGCCGACTCATTTTGGTGACTACCACTGCGCGTGGCGCGTGCCGCGTGAGGGGTGTTGAAATGTTTTTGTCGCAAAAACTCCGCAACGGCTGGGCTGGTTGTGCTCGAATTTGGTGTGTGGTTAAGGACCCTCAGCCACCGCTTTTCCACTAGTCAGGGGTGGGGTGCTTCTGCACGTGCGCACGTGCACACCCCTATTCCATATATAATGAGCGGCTGAACCGATTGTGTTCCAATTTGGTGTGTGGTTAGGGACCCTTCAGCCGCCGCTTTTCCACTAGTCAGGGGTGGGGTGGCTCTGCACGTGCGCACGCGCACAGCCACACCCCTATTATATATCTCAGGAACGGCTGAGCCGATTGTGTTCAAATTTGGTGTGTGGTTAGGAACCTCTCAGCCTCCACATGTCCTTAAGTCAGGGATGGGTGTCTCTGCACGTGTGCACGTGCGCACCTTTTTATATCTCAGAAACTATTTTCCCGATTGAGTTGAAATTCGCCATACATTTCCTTCGCGCTCGCTCGTCCATCACCAACTACGGTGCTTTACTGGTAGTTATCTCAGTAAAAAAACAAAACAATACAAAAGTGAAACATTCCCTGTAACGTAATTCTGGCTGCCCGCAGGGAATATGGTTGAGTAACACAAGTCACTCAGTAGAAACGTTTTCTTTATTTAACGAGATGCATGCGAGAAGCATAACAATAAGCATAACGAGAAGCATAATGAGAAGCAAGCAAGTGCTTTATGTGTTTGTTTAAACTCGACCAACAGACACGTTTCCATTTAGGGTTTCGTCGAAAAAGAGATAAAAAATATGTTTGTGAGTTCTGTAGGCAGAATTTAAGGTAGAATGCTTGGTATCCGCTGCCGGTATATTTTGTTCTACAACACCGGTCTAGGAATAGTCTCTCCAGCAGAAGACGTCTGGGGAGGGGGAGGGGGATGGGACTGGGAGCCGCTGCGGGATGCGCTCGATCGACAATGTGCTCGTGGGTGATTGGGTTGTGAGCTCAGGGACTGTTTCAGGGCAGCAGTCAGCACTGATCAGCACTGCTAAAAGCAACACTCGGACTGGTGGGCCACTATGACACATGATAGGAGCAAACACTCGGACTGGTGGGCCACTATGACACATGATAGGAGCAACACTCGGACTGGTGGGCCACTATGACACATGACAGGAGCGCGATGTAAGCAGGCGTCGCTATCCACCAATGCGTGCTGTGTGACGCGTATGCTGAATGCTGATGCCGATTGAAGCTGAAACTAGCATGTTGATAACATACATGTGTATTGTATGTGTATAAGTTTGTATTTGTTTGGTTGGGCGTCAAATGAATTTAGCCGTCGGAGCGCACGAAAACCCAAAAAATCATTATCAGATGTGTTTGATGCAGCTTCAGACCAAATTTGCGTGCAAAAAATGGATTATAAATTAGCGTTATTGTGTTTCCCCATGTGCCTCCCCCACAATGCGAGCATCAAGTGATTGTCTTCTGTCAGCGTAATCATCAAGCATTACTAACAGCCTCATACCACTGCCTTCTCGAGCCGTTAATTAGGTTAGCGGGAGTAGTTGGCTGTCCACTGATGCACAATAATGTGTCATCAGCTGCCACAACACACAGTCACCACCCCCGCCACCCCTCCACTACCTCTACCCCTACTGCCGCCTCCGCTACCGCCACTGCCGCCACCGCTACCGCCACTGCCGCCACCGCTACCGCCACCGCTACCGCCACCGCTACCGCCACTGCCGCCACCGCCACCACCGCCTCCACCGCCTCCACCACCGCCGCCGCCGCCACCGCCGCCGAGGCCGCGACGTTCGGGGTCGGCCCGGCGGGGAGACGATCCCTCCCGGACCTCTCAGCCCTCCCCACCACCCCCTCTACGATCGATGCGGCGCGCCTGCCCCGGCCGGCCGCACCACAGGCTGGCCGGGTCTGTCCGGAGAAGAAGATTTGGCCCAGTCGGCGGAGCCAGTCTGCTGGCGTGCGTCCAATGCTGACTGGCGGCGGATAATCGGCCTGTTGCGCGGCTAACACACACCCTCACTTCCGGTCGGCCGACCCTGACACGTGACATAGTTACTGGGGGTCGGAGGGTGGCAGGTGACCGGCCCTGGTAACAGGTGGAACAGACGGGACGCGGAGGATAGTACACAATGTCACAGGTGTTTGGCTCACAACGGTGTCAATCGATCAGTTCAGCTGGTGATGGATTCCTGTTGCTCATTAGAGGTGCCACTTTTCTACCCACCTACCCACCAGGTGCGGGAAGTTACTACCCACCAGGTGCGGGAAGTTACTACCCACCAGGTGCGGGAAGTTACTACCCACGTGGGTAGTATAAGTGAGTAGTACAAGCAATCGTTGGGAGTTAGTGGGTATTTTGTGGGTAACATAATGTTCACAAACTGAACAAAATTGAGAGAAAAAAATGATGCGAATTGGGATGCTTTAACAAATATAGGCACCTCAGTTAGTGAGCAGAGATCAACACAAAACAGTTAAGCATTAAACATTAGTTACTGAATGGTAGACAATAGACATCAAGATGGAAAATTTTATTTGTGGGTACTTGCGTGTAGCTGGCGGCCTATACGGTCATGTGGGTAGTGGTGGGTAGTTAAAGGGGGTTTGCGGGTCGGGTCGGGTAGCCACAAGCCTTAAAAGTGGCACCTCTATTGCTCATGCTTATGATGACAAGGCTGCATAATTACTGCAGTGTTTAAAGCTTCCCTATTGCCGTCCTCAGATATGACAGAACGCGGACAAAGCTGACACGAATCACTCTGTGGAGACTGTACCGCGTATTATATTCGGCTGTGGTGATTCAACATTATCCTTCACTTCTCGCGAATAATTTATTCAAAATATCGCACTGTTCGTCATCAGAATGGACTGCTTTCTGCTTTTTAATAAATTATATCAAGTCGCTCTAAACCACCTTCAGCAACAGACCAGCATTGCACGTTCTTTTTCACTTGGTCACCTCAGTTCCTGTCGGTCAGCTGCTGAGTATCGAGCCGTCACTGGAAGCCACGATGTCACTACCCGCGACATCCCTTCAGCTCCCGAGGCCATCTTGTTAGCTCAGCAACTCTGACAAGATGTCCTCCCTTTCATCACGGGTGACGGTTCCCAGAAGCTCGGAGTCCGTCTTCCGTGAGCTGGGCCAGCTCGGGCAGATGCCAGCCGGCGGCCGCAGCTCGGCCGGCTGAGCTTCGTTTACCCACCAACATTATCGCTAGTCATTCCATTATTTTTGTGGTCTGGTGTGAGAACATTCCGAGCCGTTTGAAAGGGCCGTCTTTTCTGAAAGGCTTCTGACGAACGCTGCTGCTGACGATACGTTAGACTTATAAGAAATCAACTACGCTACAACTGAACTGAACTGCAAGGCAGCATACTCTGATTCTCTGCTCCAGTTATCGTGTCTCTCGCCCAAAAACAGTGTGTTTAAGGGAATGTTTCCCCTATGTATTGGCTTTGAACTGAGATAGCCACTATCTTTGGTCGTTATTGACAAATATAAATGGCCAAAACCATTTCTCCAAAAACTTAAACGTTTTTAAGCAATTTAATGCTTAATTTGCAAAAGAGGGTCTATGCACGTCTCACAGCTGATTGGCTGACAGCCACTTTAAGATTGTTGGTCCTGGAAGAAAAACGACCCGTGCTTCTCGAACCATGGCTGTATTAGGTACCTGCTGCGAGTACGATAACAAAATACTTGTTTGTATTCAAGTCGCCAGAAAAGACTGATGAATATTGATTGAAAAAATTCATCTCAATAATTAAGTCATTGTCCCATATACAAAAGTGACGTTTCAAGAAACAAATATCTCCACCGTTTTTAGCAGCACTTACTTCATATTTTTGACTGCAACCAACGTATATATTTGACTACGGAAACGTATCAAACTGGTCATTTAGTAAATTATTGTCAATTTTCTTTGTCAGTTTTTATTTGATTTCCAATTGAACATAATGCAGACACTTGTCTTGAAAAGGCAAAACATTTGATGGGTGGATCGTGCCGGTAGTTGCAATATTATCCGCAGTAGAGGCGCATGCACTATTGAATAACATTACGGCATACATTCTGGTGCGACTATAGCTAAAGGAAACAGTTCACCTTTAACATGGGGTTTTGAGTTTACATGGCCAAGTTGTTCCGCCTACTCGAAAATGACTTGAGGCGCTTTCACATTTTCAGAGAAACCCCTTAATTGATTCATATTCAGTCCTAAAAGTCGGGGACAGGAATACTCGGTAACTCCAATCACTGATAGACTGATTTTGGCTGATTTGACGTATGATTATGACGCATAGATGACGTAAGACTTCGTGGAAAGTGTTTGATTGAAACATATAGTGCTGGACAAGAACATGCTGTTTCAGCACCATATTCCCTGGTTTGCAAGAATAAGCTTTGTAAAGTATTTATAGTGATTTTGATGCTTAAATCGTCTATAAAACGGCAAACATATCTTTTTGACCCCCCATAATTTCACGGAGGCCTTA
>VOPJ01007269.1:0-66991 GCA_014673585.1 Semibalanus balanoides
TTAAGCAACACTCTTTTGGACCACGCCAGATCGAATGGTGAAGAAATAACCCAGATTTGTTACACAGTTTCTGAGCATCAGCAGTGTCTGGTCATTGTCCCTGGGAAGGCACTGCTGATGCTCAGAAACTATGTGACCGATCTGGGTCATTTTTTCAGCATTTAATCCGGCGTGGTCTAAAAGAGAGTTGCTCAAGATTTTATCCAGATTAGTCTACTCTTAGTGAACCAAATTAGACCAAAACCACCAAAAACCGTGTTTGATGAAATTTGGTTCACTTTAAATTAGATCTAAATGAATGAAACTCAGGACGACACTCTTTTAGGACTACGCCGGATTGAATGATTAAGAAATGACCCAGAAAAGTCCCACGTAGCTTTCTTAGATCAGCAGTGTCTGGTCATTGTCCCCGACAAACGACTAGTCGCATCCCCCGTGCCGCCCGCTGCCTTTAGCAAACGAGTGCGTAGGAATCGCAACGAAGTTAAGGAGGAGGCTGGTGCTTAGGGAGACATAAGTCAGTCAAAAATATAGATATTGCTTTGCATTTTTTTAGAGCCATCGTCTTTACTTTGTTCTCGAATATATCTTTCAGTTTTCATTATGTTTGACCATTTTATTTTATATATATTTTCCCCGAAAAAAAAAATCATCACAAAATTACAATTTTTCAAATACGTTTAAAACGGAACATATTTTAGAAAACAAAGCATGGACGATGCCCCTAAGCAATTTCAAAGCAATATCTATATTTTTGACTGACTTATGTCTCCCAAGTACCGGCTTCCTCCTTAACTTGGTTGTGATTCCTAAACATGCTTAGCAGACAACAGACAACAGCAAGACTCTTAAAAACAACTGTGTCTGTATCTGTATTCAAAAATACATACTCTGAAAAATACTCTTATGCATTACAGTATCATGCATGAATGAAGTATACTTTCCCTTGAAGTTTTTTTGTTTTCTTTTTGCAATTTGTCGAAGTTTTTAATGAGCAATCATATTATAAACAAAAGTATATGGAACTCCTGACCAGTTGTCATGGCAACACAAAGGTGTAGTAAGCAAATTGGGCGTTCAGTTTCAACTTTTAGTGCGAACTTCAAAGCCATTCAAGAAATCGGTGTGGTACCTACACGGAGAGTAGTGATATTCAGATTTGTTTAATTATTTTCGTCCTTGGTTTTTCTCTCTTAAGTTTATATGTTTTATTTAAATGAACCATTCAGAAGTCATTAGGTCGGAATTCCTATATAACTGTCGCCGGAGATGCGTACATAGTTAATTACAAGGAATTTTGAAGCTGAAATCAACATGCTACAGCTTGTGATTAACCTAAGTTGAAACGATAACAGGAACCCCTTCGTCTTGCTTTGATTTTCACTTTGTGAATTTCAAGACAAGCCAAGAGTGATGTGAATGAACTAAGCATTTAAAGTAAGTATGCTTAGAAACAATTGTTACTAACCTTACACAGCATGTGACAGGCTTTACAGCTCAAGCTAGCCATTTCTGAGTTTCAGTTTGGTCAAATATGATAAGTGGGTTATCTTTGACTAAGGTACCTGTCTCAGTGCACTGTCACTGTGTGTAGGTAGTGTAACAAGGACAGGCACTGCAGCTGTGTTTGCCGGGACGCCACTGGTGTAATAACAATTGACCTGAAGTTAAAACCCATCTTACCATTGTACCATTAAGGCCCATTGATACAAAACCTAAATAATATAAGGTCATTAAAATTTGATCAATAAAAAAATACCAAAAATATATTAAATCCACTCAGTCATACAGACAAAAGAAAGAGTGCGACAAACAAAGAGCCTCAGGGCCCATCTGAGGTTGCACATGCCCCCACCAGTTCTTGCCCTCCACCCCACCCCACCCCACCTACCCTAAACAAGTTCTAATCCCATTAGTACTTATGAACTAATCCCTTCCTGGTATAGTATTTATATAATCTAATTTTGAAGGAGGCAAGTGACACTGCAGTACCGACATCCCCCGGTAGCTTATTCCAATGGCCTACAACCTTTCTGCTGAAAAATGATTGTCTTAGCCTGGTTCTACTTTGTTTCATAACTAGTTTAAGCTGATGACCTCTACCTTGATTTTCTCTACTGTATTCAAACATTCCCTTTAAATATCCAGAATGCTGACCATTTACAAATTTGAATACTTCAATTAGATCTCCTCTTAGCCTTCTATATCTAAGTGAAAACATGATTTTTTATTATTTAATCTATCTTCATAAGGCATGCTATAAAGACAATTTACCACTTTTGTTGCCCTTTTCTGAGTCCTATCAAGACAAAACCCAAGTATTACTATTGACATTAAGTACCTACGTCCTACAATCAATACAAATCCTAAATAATATATGGCCATTAAGTCTGATCTATACAAGACCTGAATCATATATGGCCATTAAGTCTGATCAAGACAAAACATAAGATTTGCTTGTAGCCATTACCTAAGTATGTATATTGCACCAGTGACATCATCAAAACTAAGCTGCACTGCCTGCAGTGTTAGGTACACACCTAACCTACATTACATTGTGCACTTGAACATACCTTATCAAAGAATCTGATAAGGTGTACATTCTTATATAATGGTAAATTAATCCAAATATTCATGTTGGTAAGTCAAATTTTTGGGGGACACATCCCAAATCTCAGACTTCATGCTCTCAAGAATGCAGGGACAATACTGATGCGAGTCTACATCGAAAAGCAGAAAGTCCAAGGATATGACATGTCCAGGGTTATGGCAATTGGCAGTTGACCCTGATTTCTCCTTCCATTGGCTATGTCTGCAAATTTCAACATTGCCCTTGTAAAAATGCAGATTATGCAGATTTTCCTTGTGCCAAACACTTCTTGGCAGTTGACTGAACATCTTTGGGTTCCATTCACTGCTCCTCTCACCACCAACTGTAACCCACATGTTGGCTGTGACTTGTGACTGGTGTTTTGGGATGTGAGAACAAAATACAGAGATGGGACATTCAATCCTAGTCACCCATACCTCCAAAGCTAACATGAGTTCACAGCATGAATGGGTGAAGTGCTTATTAAACGTCATCGTGAATCTTTGTCAAGGTCCTACCTACTCATTGTTCCATGTGAGCCCTGCAATCCTTATCTTACCCATCACTGTAATCTGTAATGTGAAAATCCATAGGCACCTCTGCCTGGTTGATTTTGAGTGTGTTCTTGTGCCACATAACAAACTTACATTTTATTATTATCATAAATTAGCATCATTAGATGCATAAATACCTAAATGGTCATGTAGCAACATGAGTATTATTTCAATTTGTTCAAGGGTTTTCCTTGGCCGGGCGCCCAGCGCAGAGATTAGGCTCCGCCCAATGCTCCATACGTCACCACCAGAGTGCGCGCCATGAACACAAGCTGCGGCTCCAAAACTTGCTCGCGGCCGCGGACTCGGCGGTCGCTGCGGCTGACTTTCCCGGCCGCAGGAATCGGTGGCGGCCGCAGCCGTGTGACGTCATACTTACACCCATTCCCACGTCCCGTCTACCCCACGCCTGCTGGCCGCAGCGACCGCAGCGACCGCCAGCAGATTGCGGCACCCGTGGCAACAGGCCCTGTTCACGACCACCTGCGGTTCTGCGGTTTCCAGCAGGCTCTAGCCCCGTTCCCTTCCTTCAATGCGTCCACCACAGACAGGCGTCTCTTGAACACTGAATGGCGGCTGCTTCGTTCCAACCGCCGAACCGCCGCCAACCGCAGCCGTGTGACGTCATACCTTTCGCCCATCCCCACTTTTAGTTACCCCTCCCGGCTTTCGACCACTGCTGACCGCCGAACCGCAGGTCCGTGAACAGGCCTCAGGTATACTTATTCAAAGAACACAGCCACAATAACAAAGACAAATGGTTTACAACTATGGAGTCAGTTAAGAACCACTCTTGGCTGTTAGATTTCAACTAATCCAATTTTTGGGGACTCAAATCAATAAGTCAATCATAGAAAAGCTGTAGCGTTTTGAAACCAAAATAGCATCTCCCTTGACTAATTTGTATGGTACAGTAGTTGGCAGATCCTCTGCTAAGTATATTTTTGGGGTATAATACTTTCGCCACATATTAAGACTCATTTACAACTTAAAATCCCTCAATACCAACTTACTACAAAGAGCAACCTTTTTCACCTCAGGTCCAAATTTTTGGCCCTCATTTCCAACCTTTTTGTAGCTGTACTGGTGTTAGGTTACGAGCATCTATCTGCAGACGATCCTAATTGTTTTGTCTACAAGATGGTCTGCAGCCTGCAGGGGGTGGGGGGCAGCCCCCCGGTAGGTTCTGCAGCGCTGCGAACGAATGTGAGCGGAGCGTTCTAAACGTGGGTCCTTGTGACTATAACTACTGTAAAGATTAGGTCAGAGACCCGTTCACGACCACCTGCGGTTCGGCGGTTATCAGCAGGCTCTAGCTCCGCCGTTACCTCATGCGTCACACCAGGTTTTGTTTTGGTCTGTGGACCAAGCACCGTATCCTCATTTGGGATAATGGTGCTGGAACTCTCACCCTGTTCCGAGGGTTATTATATGGGGGCCGGTCGGACTGTTTCAGCGGCCCGTCAGGGATTTGACCCCGGGTCACCGGGCACAGAAGACAGGTAATCCTGCCCCTGCGCCAGATCGGCTCCCCAACCGCGTCACAACAGGCAGGCGTCTCTTGAAAACTCTGAATTGCCGCGCGCGCCCACTTTACGTGACATGTCATCCTGCGGTTTCGGCGGTTGCTTCGTTCAACCGCCAACCACCGCAGCCGTGGGACGTCATGCATTTCGCCTATTCCCACTTTTAGTTACCCCCTGCATACCAACTGCATAGTGCATACCCCCCTGCATACCCCCTGCTGACCGCCGAACCGCAGGCAACCGCAGGACCATGAACAGACCTCTGGCGTGTTCAACGTACTTGTTGTTAAAGTTCCGCTTAAAGATGAAGTATCACTCATACCTTTCTGTCTTCTAAACACTTGCATTATCTTCACTTGTAGGAGGACAGTTTGATGTTGGGAAATGAGGAAACGTTAATGCACCCGTAGATATTGTCATGTGATCTGCAAAATGAATGTCTTAGATGATATTCTATGTTAATGTGTCAAAACTACATACTATTTTGAATTAAGATTGTGTATAAGGTAAAAATTCGGTGCGAATAGACAGAGAGATACAGACAGACACACTGACAGACAATATTTAAATAGGAAAAGTTAGATGTTAGATTAGACTCAGATTACATTTGACTACCACCGAAGTTTCAGGGAAAAGGAACTTAGTCTTCAGGCCTTCTAGTCCTGTGTCAAAAGTACTTGCACAGCGAGGCAATTCTTTGACCATAACCCATGTTTTTATCTGCTCTATAAATCTGCCTGTCTCAGCTCAAACCCAATTGTTAAAGGTGAACTTTATTGCCCTTTAGTTTTAAACTAAGACATATGTGCATACTTGTGATATACTCATATTGTAAATAACTTCTATATTTTGCAGGATCCAAAATGTTAAATATTTTACACATTGTGTGTGCGTGTGCGTGTACGTGTGCGCGTGTGATAGCCATATTGTGATGGTGTCATTGGTTATAGTTTTGTAACAAACCATGGATGTTCCATCATGTATGATTGCAGGCAATCTGGAGGATGCATTTGGTTGTAGAGCTATTGTCAGAGACAGCCATTAAACACAAGAAACCTTTTTCTTCCCTGGAGTGGCTTGGATATGTAAGTATTGCAGTTGATAATTAATTGCTGGTTGCATTACGTATAATTTATACATGAGCGTGCGTGCGCTTGTGCGCTTTAATTAAACTTGTGTTAGTGCTCTTTCACATTGGGAAGAACGCCTTATACCCGTCCGCTTGGTTCTCGACCCAATACGGTCGTTTTGCTGGTTATGCGCAGGGTGTACAGCTTTGTGTTTCTTCGAGACGTATATGTTTTGGCTTCACTTATTTCTGCCATTTCTGCATTGTACTTAGGCTTCAGAGAATATATTCCTGCTGGATGGTGGACGCACCTGCATCCTCCAGCTACCATCCGGTGGAACAAAGCGACACGCCCTGCGGTACCGCGCACTGTACGAACGGCTGCGCTCTGCCGTCTCTACGTGTGTGTCTCCGGATGGCGCGTTCTTGGCTGGTGTCGGCTCCGATTGTGAGCTGTTTGCGTGGCACCGTGATTCAAATAGTCTCCGGTGCGTTCAACCACCATCCGACTTCAACTATTTTATGACATATTCTGCATCGTTGGAAGAAACGCAGATTCCACCTCAACCATCAAAAACATGTAAGTTGAGTTGAAATACTAAAGCATGATTGCTTTCATCGCTTCTGTTAGTTTTGGACTTGACTGGTAATTAAATAACAATTTATGCCATCATGTCTTCCTAATCTGTACACATTGTTTTTCTCATCTTTCACTATAATAATTAAGCACATATATATTTTTTAAATACAAGTAAACCATTTCGATTAATTAACCCGTGTTCCGCTTGGTCTCCTGCGTTTTCCACGCCCAGCTAGGGGGAGGGGGGACCCCTTTCGAACTCCGGTGCTATCTTAAAATTCGAAAATATTCGATAGCTCGTCAAAATCACGTAGAAACTATCTCCTGCATTTGTTAGCTCAGGTCAATATTTAGGTCACCAGAGGTCATCAAAGTTCAAATGTGCAAATTTTAGGATTTTGTTCCAGAACCCCCAAATATTCCAAGAACTATGAGGGCTACGGAAAACGAAAAATAGGAAGCTCTTGAAAAAATGCAATCGCCATTGGCGTCCTTAAAATTTAGCTGAGACCTTACAGTTTAGGCTCCTGGACCAAATGTCATCAAAGGTCACGCTGCTTTCGGCCAAACCAACTTTCGCCATAAACTTTTTGCCTGATATAGATAGGGAAATAATTTAAATGTCATCGTGCGTGTCTCGTCAAGGCGTTTCGTCCTATATCCATGATGACTGGGGTTAAGTCAACTTAAAATTTGACCTCTGGTCAAGGCCGTGGTGACCCATGCAAGTCGTGTTCCATATTTGGAGACGTCTTCACCAGACAAATGCACCCACTATCAGTTCTCTATCTGTATTATGTCCAGAGTTATTGGCAAACAAGTGTTGGTGACCTCAGACGACCTCGGTTTACCCTGTAGGTGCCACTGATAAAAAATTGCACCCTGTTCATTAATAATGACCTATGATAACATGATCACGATGGAATTGGACTGATCTGATGTGCATCCATAGCATAGGAATTGTTTGTGTTTTCCCATTGACTTATGATGGGGGTTCGGGAGGCCAAGAAAATGACCCGATAGTAGGCAAATTCCTAGTTATACGGTGGGGCATTCCAGGACAGATCGACAAGCGAAAACCCCAAATTAACACCCTACATCTCAGATTTTGATGATCATCTCATATTTTGACAGGGGTTATCTGGGGCGGCAAATCGCGCTGTGCAAGTTTCAGCTCGATTAGAGTTACGGCTGTCGAGTTATAGCTTCCAGCATTTGCGTGAGGTCACCTTGCATGCCATAGCCAATCAGCCGATAACTCCACAACAAATTATCAAATTCCAGAAACCCATACATTTTCTGAATGGCAATGCAGTGGAAAACATCATTCCAGGCCCATGTTTTCATAGATTCGGACGAAATGACTGGTGACCTCTGGTGACCTGACCTGACTTTGACACGAGCGCAGTAAAAACTGTGTTTTTTAATATATTTAGGTGAGTTGTCTCTGCACATGACAACAACTAAAGATGACAATTTCTTATAAAATGCACATTTTAATTACTTAAAATAACGCGTTTTTCTCTTTTCATCAACACAAAATGATTAATTGTCCCATGAAGGCATTGATTGCGGTTCTTGTGTCACACGAAGATTTTAGGCTGCAATATAAGCCACTTGGGGGTTAGGTTGGGTAAATTTATTGATGACCCAGGTGCGATTGTTCCTCAGTGACCACTGTAAGGTCAGCTAGGTCATCTGAGGTCACT
The DNA here is from genome assembly GCA_014673585.1 of Semibalanus balanoides. Classification (NCBI taxonomy): domain Eukaryota; kingdom Metazoa; phylum Arthropoda; class Thecostraca; order Balanomorpha; family Balanidae; genus Semibalanus; species Semibalanus balanoides. The sequence goes on from VOPJ01007269.1 coordinate 8,029, forward strand.
GACACTAGCACCTTTTTCAATACAATGTATATATTTAAGATACATTCGAATAACAACACTGTGTTTGTCTCATCGATTAGCGTCGCCTGATATGCAGCATGATCTACTTGGGTCACCAAATGACCTAGACCTGAGGTCAAATTTTTAAGTTGACCTAACCGGGTCACCATTGGTTTGATTCGAAACGCCTTCACGAGATAAACACGATGGTGTTAAAACAGTTGTCCAATAATAACTTTTTATCAATCAAACATAATGGGCGCCATATAACTATTTTGTTGCGGCGCCCCAATCATCATCATCATCATCAATTAAACATAGAGCAATAATTGAAACACCATCGTGTCTGTCTCGTCAAGGTGCGTGTAAATATATAAATGGTGACTTGGTTAGGTCAACTTTAAAATTTGACCTAAATAAACATCAACTTTAAAATTTGACCTCAGGTCAAGGTCATTTGGTGACCCAAGTAGATCATGTTGCATATGGGTCGACGCGACTCGACGAGACAAACACAGTGCTGTTATTCGAATGTATCTTTATCCTATCAATAGTTCTTGTCAAAAATATGCTGGTAATCTCAGGTGACCTCAGCTGACTTTTCAGAGGTCAGTGAGCAGCAATGCACCTGGGTCATACAAAACTCACCAAAATTAACCTTCAAGTGGCTTATATTGTAATCTGAAACCTTCGTGTGGCACATAAACCGCAATAAATGTCATCATGGGACATTTGTTTTTTATTTTTAAAGAGAAAAACGCGTTATTTTGAGCGATTAAAATGTACATTTATAGAAAAAAAAACATCCGATTTTTGTTCTGTGCAAAGAGAACTCATCAAAGTATATTATACAAATATACAAAAAAAAAAAAACACTGCGCTCGTGTCAAGGTCAGATCGTGTCAGGTCACCAGAGGTCGCAGATCATTTACTTAGAATCCACAAAAATATAAAAAACTGGGCCTAGGATGATGTTCCTCACTTTATTGCTATTCGGAAAATACATGGGTTTATAGGAATTGGATAATTTGTTGTGGAGTTATTGGCTGATCGGCTAAATCATGCAAAGTGACCTCACGAAAAATCAGGAGGCTATAACTCGGCAGCCCTAGCTATAATCGAGGTGAAACTTTCACAGCGCGATTTGGCGCCCCAGATAACCTCATATATCGGACTTTTGTCGAAATTGGAGCTGTAGGGCGTTACCCTCTTGTCGATCTGTCCTGGAATGCCCCAGGTACTTGTGACCTTATGCAATCCCGTGAGTTTCAAATCGATTGGTCAAATACTGTGGCTGTGGCACGACCACCGACTTTTTGGAGGTAGTCACTTGAACTTACCTGGTGACCTGACCTGAGATGACCTCGGGTAATACATTGCAAAGTTGCAGACAGAGGGGAAGTATATAGGGCGCAAAAACAATGGCGCCGTTTTTGTTTGGCATCTCTGAAAAACCTCAGGGGGTGCGGGTGTTCAACCACCCCCGGAAGGGCGCAGATTCAGCAATTGATTAAGATTCTTGTTTAAAATACTGTATTTTTAATTCATGGTTTTTCTTCTTCACCTTTGTAGTAGCCATCGCCAACGTGACCTTTATTTGCCAATCGACAGGTGCCAGTCGTCTGCTGACACCGCGGCTGTTTGTGGACGGAATGTTCGAGCGAGCGCTGCTGGTGCGACCGGCTGGTGGGCCGTTACTGGTGTGGGAAGATGGCCAGCCGTCTCGCTGGTCTCTGGTCACACCACCTCTTCACACTCCACTGCCCGATACACACTGCAAGGAGGCCACCGTTGATGTCGTGTTCAGTCGGCAGGTAACTTAGCCAATCATATAATTATCTCTACGCTACCTTCCTTCCTCAAATATTGCTCACTTTTTCTGGTAGAGTATTGAATACAAGTCTCATCTGTAGTTTGTGTGGACTACCTGGCTGATATTTTCCCCAATTCACTTGTCATCAGCCGGCGTAGAGAAAGGAATTGCATTTCGATCGGAAATATGCTTCAGATATTTTTGAGCTGCCTGCTTGTTCTTGTCTGCTCGTAGTTTGTAATACAATGCGTTGCCACTGAGTGACATTGCTGCTGCTGCTGGTCACAGGGCGAGGAGCACTGGGCGCGCTGTTCGCTGGTATTCGGCACAGAGAGTGGCCTGGTGGCCAGCACGGTCACACTGCGCTGGCGGTCGGCCGCCCAGCTGCTGACGGCCGGCCAGTGTCGCTTCTCGGTCCGCTGGAGCGTGCTGACTGTGCCCTGGCCACAGATCCACCCGCGGGCAGCACTGGTGCGACACAGCGGCGCGCTCATAGCTCGGTAAGAGGAGAAGCATGGCTCACGGCTTGTTAGAAGGTGTCGGAGGGCTCAAAAGAAGCCGGGACGCATCATTTTCGCTGGCTTAAGTTGAAGTTAAGTCATAGTCGAGCTGATGTCATGAAATGTTTTTAGTATTTATACAAATACATACGGGCACAATCCAATTTTAGCTTCACAGCCAACCAGAGCATAGGATCTTACCCCACGCTGTGTCGGTGCTCGGCGCCACCTTCGCCGTGCCAGGTGGGGAGGGAGGGAGGGAGGGGCGTCTGAACGCCCCCTGGTAATTGACATGTTTAGAAGTTGAAAACCGAAAATAGCGGTAGATAGATAGCCAACATTCATTTCAAAATTATTCCGGTAATTTTCCCATCAGGTCAATATTCAGGTCACTTGAGGTCATCAAAGGTCAATTTTCGTAAGTTTGGGAAGCTAGGAACAAACTGCAAAGCAATTTGAAGTTCTTGAAAAATGCAATCGCTTAGGTGTGATCTATTTTTAGATCAGGCCAATTAATTATAATTGCACTTATAATAGGGTGACTATAATGAGGACTAAATGCCTGTCTTGCCCGCTCTTTACAGCTCATGATTGTTTTTTATGTCTCCGTTGACACTTTAAAGGGTGTTTCGTTGACCACGCATGCCATTTGTCTGTTCAGGTACAGTGTCGGTGGCCGGATCCTGGCCGTGGCAGTGAACCAGCGCGACTCGGATGTGACCCGGCTGGTGTATCTGGGTGTCGACAGTCGGGCAGTGATCGTGGCAGACCTGTGCGGCGCCGGTGCCACCCGCGTCCACCACCGACACCAGCGGTCAGTCACGGCTAACGCTGCCATTCAGAGACCCACTCTGACCCATGGTGGGCCAGCCTCACCTTCAAAGGGCCCATGCTGATCTCCAGAAGGCCCTCCAGGTTCTCCAGTTCTAGTTTTGGTTTTGGTTCTCCAGTTTTGGTTCTCCAGAGGCCAGAGGGATCCCTTTAGTTTAAAGAGGGCTCCTCCTTCCAGATAAATGCAAGTAACAAGTACGTACCGTGCTTAACATGCCCACTTATATTCTTTAGTCCAGAATATATCAATTGTGGAGTCTAGAACATAACTCATTTGTGCACAAAGTTTGCACCTCAGCCTGTTTACGCCGCGGCAGCGTGACCTGCACCCGAAAGGCTGAGGCCGAAACGGGGGTAGTTCACTGAAGAGAGCAAAATACCGGACCAGAAAGCGGCTAGAATTCCAACGCCTGACCAGTGCCGTGTGTCCGGGCCGGCTGAGGCAGCCATTGCAATGATGGTGGACGTGTTGCACAGGGACTACTGGGTAGCCGGACTGAGCTGGCTGGTGGGAGACGCGTTGCTGGCGGTCGTCACCAAACAAGGCTCGCTGGCGTTGTTGTCGGCGTTGGGAGAGCCGGTGCCGCTGCTGGTGGCCGGTGGTGAGTCGAGCTGCCGGCCGGCGCCCTACCTGCTGCTCCACTCGCTGCTGCTGTCCGACAGGTCAGTCAGCCGCCCAGCCGACCACCTGCCCAATCACTGCCACCTCCTGACTCATCACATGGCTTTAAATGACAGCATGCACTAGATCAGTAATTTTTAAAATTTGACATTTTGTGAAGAACGGCGTCTGCATCACCGAACTAAAATGTAAAAATACGGAATTGGCGCAAATATGCGCAGCTTTTTTCTTCGCATCCATTATCCCTGGGAAGTCGCTGAGTGGCAAAATCTTCGCGGGACTCGATGGTCTTTTTTGTAGCTCTACTCAAACTTAATCTGTACGGTTTTTAATCGATGCTTGATTTATTCCTTCGAAATACACAGTCCAAAATGGAAAAAAAAATACAGCTGTGTTTTTTACGGTAGCTGGCATAAGCAGAGGGACCAAATCCCGTTCCGATTCCCATATGGGATTCCCATTCCATGAAGGGCTCTACCCGCACCTGACCCGTAACGATTACGTGTGCGCTGGTGTGCTGGTGACTGTTTACCGTTGTTTGCCAGTGCGGACGCGGAGCTGCCTGCTGGCTGTGGCGAGTCTCCGCTGTCGTCGGCGCGCTCAGCGGCCCGCCCTCACCGGCAGCGCTTCTCGGTGGCCGCCCACCCGCGACTGCCGGTTCTGCTCTGCTCCTCCGGCTACATGGTCACTCTGGCAGAGGTCAAATGCAACGCGTATGTTTGCCGATACCGACCGCAATGCTTGCATTCAGCTGGAGTGCGATTCTCAAATCTAACTTGCTATTTTAAGAAAGTCTGTCTCTCTGTCTGTTCGTCCTCACACAATTTTTATCTTAATCGTATCATAAATACGAAATTTTACGTAGTTTCAACCCATTAGCATTGGATAGTATCTTGGAAATAAATTTTCCAGATTGCATGACAACATGTGTGACGTGTGTATATTAATGTGTCCCCTACATTTCCCAACATCAAGCTGTCCTCCTAGAAGTTAAGATAATGTCTGTGTTTAGACAAAATAGCACGACGAAATTTCGCACCGATAATACCGCCATCTGATAAGCGGAACTTGAACTACACGCAACCAGCGAGGCACGGATTGCGGCTTATGTGCACACCAAGCGTCACCTAATATAGAATATCCGCTTCAATGCGCAACACCAGTGACTTCTTATAGACGATAAGGAGGTTTAGCAGTAGCTTAAAAAATGTAGCGTTCTCACCCGAATTTTAAAAGCCCTTAGTCCAAACCACGAATCCATTGACGGGTGGTAACGTTGGTAGTATGACGGATAATAAACGTAACATCTAACTTACCATTTAAAGAATTCTGTCCTGTCCCTCTGTCTGTTATTCGTCCATACCCAATTTTACCTTTCACGTATCATAAATTACGAAATACTATGTAGTTTCCGCGACACACATTAGTATTGAATAGTACAAGAAATTCATTTTATCCGATCGCATGACAGCTGGTGTATATTAATTGTCCCTTACCATTCGCAACTCAAACTGCCCTACAAGCTAAGAATGTCTGTGTTAATTTTAAAAAATAGCACAACTTCGCATCGATAAACCGCCATCTGAAAGAACTGAACTACACCAACCAGCGAGGTTGGCGATTACGGTGTATGTGCGTCACTATATAATATATGCTCAATGCGCACACACGACACCTATAGCACGGGAACGGTTTAGCAGTAACGTATTAACTGTAGCCGTTCCCACCGAATTTAAAGTCCTTATTCACAAACCACGAATATTGACCTGACTTGAAAAATACCTTAAACACTTTCGATGACTGTCCGAAGTTTCTAACCCCTTTTTATTGGGTCGCTACGTGCGTGGTTTTCGAGAGTCTAGGGGGAGGGGACTGAAATCGCCCCCTCCCCCTCCCCCGGCCGCTCGTGTTTGGCGCAGACTCCCGGCCGTGCGCGTGTTAATTGACCAAACCATTGGTTGCGCTAGTATAATAACCAGCTAACATTTCCGCTCAGTTGCACAGGAAGTATATCATGCAATTAGCCTGGCACAGTTAAGCCACGGTATCAAAGGTGGAGGACTCATATTTAGTTTTATATGCTATTTGAAGTGTCCTCTGAAGAGGCAAAGAACATTGTTGATATCATCCTTACTTTTTAGGATATGTTTGGTATTGCGCAGCCGCTCACCCTAAAGCAGGCGATTTCCTGATATTTGCTATTTGAAATATACCAATAATTTATCTGAAAATGGCGATCAAGCTGCGTTGGTGGTGGTGTCAGGTCTTTGGTAATAGTTTAGAATGCTAGAAGATTGCATAATCTAACAGGATCCAGGGAAGTTTTTTCTGCTAGACTTCGAAACGTGTAGTTTTATACCGAAAACCCAATGTCAGCAGGCCTGGACAGGCGCTCCGCCGCCCGGCAGCAGGCCCGGACAGGCGCTCCGCCGCCCGGCGCCAGTTCCACGTATGACACACCATGACTACGAAAGATTCTTATCGTATTTTAGCCCAACATAATAGTACTTAAAATGAATTGTTCCAATGTTATTCCATAGCAACCGACTTTGTTTTGTTTCAGTCCACTGGCCCTCTGTGATCGGTTTATATCGTCGGCGCGAGATCTGCTGGCTGCTCTGAAGCGGACTGAAGCTCAACAGAGAAGTTCAACAGAGAAGCGCCGACCGCCGCCACTCTCCACTGCCGCTTTGGAACAGCCGCCAGCAGACGCTGACGTGGCTGCCCATCGGTCCTCCGGCCTCCAGCACGCCGTCAGCGAGGATATGACGCCGGGGCGAGCTGCTGCCGGCTTCAGCCACCGTCCGGCTCGGCGGCGTAAGCGGGTCTCGTTCGCCGACCACGTGTGCTCGGAGGCGACTGTCGGGCGACGCCGGGATCAGCTGTCGCCCGAGTCTGTCGCCGACTGGCAGTACGTGCGGCTTCTCTGTGGTCGGCTCATGACTGCCCAGGCGCTGACCGTCAGCCGGCCGGGCCGCTGCACGCAGGAGTGGGCCGGCCGTGCAGCCACCGTCGGCCGCCTGGCACGCCAGCTGACTGCCGCCGTGTTGGCTGGTGGCTGTGGCCGGCTGGGTGATCCGCTTCGCCGCCTGCAGCGACTGCTGCCGATGCTGGGCCAGCTGGCCGCACTCGCCGCCTTCAGCGACTCGGGTGGACATGTAACGCTGGCCAGCGCCCGAGTGCTGGCAGCTCTCGTGGAGGGCGCCCTCCGGACCTGCTGGCGGCTGCCGGCGGAGGACACTCTGAGCGCTTTGTCAGCAGTGTGTGACGCTCTTCTGTCAGCTGAGCTGTCCCAGCAACGGCCCGACCAGAGTGGACGGTGCGTCGACCAGTTGGAGAGGCACCAGGTGTCGGCGCTCTTTTCTGTCACCATACCGGCAGGCAATCCGTGCTCGTCAGGAGCGCCGGCCACGCTGAGCCGGCTGTGGCAGCAGCTACTGCGCGCCGCCGGTCGACTGTACAGTCGTCAGCGCGGCCGGCTGACTGCTGACCAGCACAGCCGGCTAGCGGTACTGCTGGGCCAACTGCAGGCGCGTGTGCAACAGCAGGGCAAGCCGCTGGCAACCGCCCGGCTGCCGCGCCGCACCCCGGTGCTGCGCCGATACCTGGCCGGAGACTGGGTGGGCACCGAGGCGCGGCTGCGTGCTCAGCTAGACTCAGCGCTGGGCGGCCGGAGGTCAGCCCGGCGCGCCTGCCGTCCAGCGCTCGGCCTGCTGTACCTGCACGTGGCCGGAGGCCGGGTGCGGCTCGCCCTGGAGACGGCCGATACTGCGCTGCTCCGCTGTGCGGCCGGCTCAGGAGGCTGCGGCGCCGAGCTGGAGACGGCGCTGCGCCACCCGGCCGGCCGCCGGCTGCTCCGGAGCCTGGCGCGGCTGATGGCGCGCTACCACCTGGCCTCGCCGCTCTCGGTACAGCCGCCACACGACGCCCGCCCCGAGCCGCCACTCACCAACTCTGCAGGTAATAGTGTCGGCCAGCTGCCCATTACAGGTTCACTGCGCTGATCTACACCTCTTATTTAACCCTCATCCTGTCGGTGTGCTCTGCAACTTGGTTATTTGGCAGTCTGTTTAAGTGTTTAATTTCCCATCTCTAATTATAGAAGCGATTGTTCGAAAATCACTTCACCGGCTTGTATCTACCAGGCCTTATTTTTGGTTTTCATTGTTGATTTTATATAAAGTGAAAAGCGGGTTATTGGGTTACAGGGTCAACGGTATAGCGGTTCAAAATATTTTCCAAAAAAGTAAATTTGTTAATGGGTTAACCATCCTCTAATCTCACTTACTATGGAGGAGCCCCTTTCTATCAGTATGTCGGTCACAGCCTGGGATCCTAACTATTACACTCCGAGCCAAGCTTTAGTGCTGTGCAAATTTCCGGCCAGCATGGGGCTTAATCGAGATGCAAGTTTCGATCAATCAGATTATAAGTGATGCTCGCTGATATTCGAATTGGAGTTTCAGTTTCCAGATGTAATTTTGGTTATGAGCAAGCGCAAAGCGCGAGCGAGCCCTCATCAGATACGTTTTTTTTAATTCACATAAGCGGCCAACCTGGCCCTGCCCGACCGTAACGCTTTTCAGAAGTTAATATATTTGGAATCCCGCATCTGATTGACGAGCAGTCTTCGCCGTCAATCAGTCGCTAACATTTCGCAGTCGCTAACATTTTGCCTGCATCTGTTTCGGCGTTTTACCTGAATGTATCGTGACATCCATTTGTTTAACGTGTATATGTATGTTTTCTGTACAGCGCTTCAGCACAGTGTGATTCCCCGGGAGATGCTGACTGCCGACATCTCGTCTAACTATCTAACCGACGTCTGGAGCCCTCAGCAGGCATTTAAGGTATGAAGTTAAGGGCTTTGACGGCCGTGGTGATGTTCTTAGTGCATTTTCCTGTAATATCAGATTATCAGATTTTCGCAATTTTGGGTTTGCGCCCCCTCATTTTTTAATCCCTTTTAAAGTAAATTTCCAAGATGTTATAAAAACCGGAATATATGTGAGAGAACCGAGTATGGACAAAAGTCAAACTAAATGGCTCCCTAAGTGTAAGAAACTCATTACGTCATTTTTTTAATTCGTTTTTTTTTGGACCAGCTGATACGAACATTTTTTTTTTGTATTTCGGAGACAAAACTGATCTTGGAACATGCCTTTTTGTTTACATTTATCAATTTCTAATTTTGATGTTTTCTGATCGTCATTCTGGACGTGATCGAGTCGCAGTTTCTAATGCAAATCGCCCATAGCAATTATCATCTATGGTGACGATTTACGTGACCCAAGAGGTCATTAACTTACTGCGTTGCTCTATGTTGCTTGGTTTGGAAGTTTTCAGGGGGCTGTCAGATCCCCCTTCCGTACGGCGAAGGTGAGATTACGGTCCCCGTAAGGCGAGGGTTAACCCACGCCCCGCTGGGGTCTCCAGCTGAACGCGCCTCGCCGAGGGGGGCAGATTCTGTCCCCTCCTTGTTATCTTCCGAACCAATAACCGCAACGAGTCGCGCAAGACGGCAATCAAAAGCTCTCAATGATACACATCCAAAGTATACAATAGGGTTGCGAAATAAGGTCAGATGTCAGGTCACGGTCACCAAAGCCTTAGATTGATCATATTTTTGCACAAGGTGCTCTCAGAGGTATAATGAATCTCCCGCATTAAGCAAAAGTTAATTTTTAAGTAAAGGTCAAGGTTACACAGTTACACATCGGGTCTCAAAAGGTCACTGTTGGCAAGAGGTCTACGAAAGTCATGTGACACATGTTTATTGGTTGTTTTTTACGCGTATTTTTCGATAATAGTAGCCATTTTTGAACCTGACACCATTCTGGGTCAAAGTCAGATAGTTTAAGGTCAAAAAATTTAATTAAATAATCTAAAAACAAAAAGACATGTTTATAAGACCAGTTTTGCCTCAGAAATACAGCTGTGACATTTATTTGTTCATATCTGGTCAATTAAAATACAAAGGTAATTCAAAATACGTCATTAGTTACTTATACTTGGGGAGCCTTAAGTCCGTGAAAAATAAAGATATTGCTTTTAAATTTGGTTTGGGTATCTTTCATACTTAGTTATCAAATTTACTCTGGTTTGTAGGTAAGTATCTTAAAACAAGGGTTCTCATTATCTTTGTATTATATCTTAATATTATCTTTGAAATAATAGCAAGGCGGAAGATAGAATAAACTTTCAGCCTTTTGCCATTTTAATTAAGTTAAACTGTTTTAAAGATCAAAAACTAGAGGCCCGCCACCCATCCGTAGTTTGCGCAGATCCAAATCGGAGGCCGCCCGCGTGTAAAGACGTTTCTGATTTTGTTAGTTTTTGTGTTTAATATCATCATGTCCTTTCTATAGCACAATTACACATGGGAATATACAACAGTATTATCCAAGAAACTAAATCCTCAAACCGTGTGCCTAGTTTTTGTACTCAAACCAAGACTCAAACTTTCGCTATTTATGCGTCGGATGTGAATAAGTTCTGTCTTATTGAAAAATCTGCAGTTCGCAAAGGTCGGATTGTTGTGTGAAATTCTCGCTTCCGCCGCTCTTACCGTTTCGGCGCTGTGACCGGGCAAAATCTGACAATCATACATACGGCAATTTCGTCTTTTATATAATATAGTAGGATTACGCGGATTACGAGTATGAAAAGCTGATATGAAAATGTATGCATCTTAGTTCCAATTTGCTCCACTCTTCCATTCTTTAGGAGCAAATTTATCATTGTTCGCTCCCTTGCAACTCACCCTTCCCCTCGGGCCCTGAGATTGATCCTTAGTGGGAACTCCGCTTGTCTGAGAACCCCTGGTCTAGTTGGTGTTAATGCAGCTGGCTGCTGCCGTGCCACAGATGCTGGTCTGCTGTGGTCTGCTCTACGAGGCTGTCTGGTTCGCCCGTCAGCTGGGCGACTGGAGGACCGCGCTGCTGGTCTGTGTGCTCAACAGTCATACCACCACGCAAATCGCCAAGGTCAGCAAATATACAAAATAATGGGGATTAGGAACCTGCATCTCGTCAGTTATCCATCCGTTATGTACGAGTGGCCTGACGTGCTACGTCCTGTCTGCGTCTTTGAGCGAGGACTGCTGTCGGTATGTACGCTGTCTGACGTGTCCAGTTGTGTCTGCGTCTGTCGAGCGGCTGCTGTCGGTATGTACGCTGGTCTGACGTGTCAGTTGTGTCTGCGTCTGTCTGCGCTGCAGTTCTGCGGCGCTGTCTGTTGAGCGGCTGCTGTCGGCGCAGGCGGCCTCCTACCTGCCGCTGCCGGCCGCCAGCCTGGACGTCAGCTCCGTACGCCGCCTGCTGCTGGCTGCGCTGATGGCCGGCGTGGCGCTGCTGCCCGGCATGCTGTCCGGCTTGGTGCGCCTGCTGCGGCAGCCGCTGCGTCACTTGGCGTGTTGGTTGCCGGCCGCAGCAGCCGCTGCCGGCCGTAACCGCTGTACCTTGCCGACCCGCCGCCGCCGCCGCCGCCTGCCGGCCCGCTGGCGCCCGCTGCCCGTCGGCGGACCCAGGCGGTGATCAGGAGTCCACTGCCCGTCACCAGCTCGCCGAGACGGTGCAGAAGGTGCTGTCAGTGCTGCGGGCCGCCGGACTGCTGCAGCGCTGTACACTGCATTACCTTACTGCTCTGAAGCAGGCCTGCCGACGACGACAGTGTGAACAGGTCAGCTAACAGCTCTGTCGCGCTCTGACTATATTATAGACCGGACGTATGTTTGTCTACTAATAACGTTGGGTCACGATTAAAATCTGCCTGATAGGTAGTGGTGGGCATCGCTACTAAAAAATGTAGCTCCGTTACTCGTTATTCCGTTACTCACAAAAGTAGCTCTGCTGCTCGTTAGCTTTAATTACTTTGCCGAGAAATGTTAACGGAAGTATAAAACTTAAAGTCCGTTACTCCGCTACTTTAGTGTTACCACTCGCCAGTGTAGGGTTGGATGTCACCCCACCCCTCGTTTTTTGTTTCGAGAATAACTCGCCTATTGATCAACTGATTGCGATGACACGCTCGTCGCTCAGTACCCTACTTTATAACAGTTTGCCACGTGCCTATTCTGACAATTTAAATATTTCTCAAGGTCGTGTCAGACGCGACTGTCGTCCCGTTGTATCGATGCTTGTTAACTGGTGCACTTTCCGAGTTTTTGTTGTTCACCAACTTATGAACAGGGTGTTAACAGGTGGCATTTATGGTTTTCACTGAGTTCATGACCTCGGTTGACCATTTCAGAGGTCAACCGAAGTTATTGACCTGTGATGACCTGAGATTCCTTTTTGGCCTTTGGCAGTTTTCTCAGGCTTTTTGTGACTGATTTGCTGTCAGTGTGCTCGTTTAATCTTGTATTTACTTTTTTACCTTTATTTATTTAGTCCATTTATGTCACTGTGAAGCAATGTGTGTTTTTAAGCTATAACTTCGCCTGCAAGTAGTAGAGTTTTATCTGTTAGTGATACTACAAATAGACAAACAATAACAATCCCCCCACACTCACAGGACGTTGTTAGGCATTATAGGGCATGCCATGCAAGTAAACCGCCCCCACGCATTCCTGCAATGGCTGCAAGAAGTGATAATTACGGAACAAAATGTTCCCTCGGTAACAATATTTCGCTGATGACACGGAGCGAAATTGTAGCCCCACAAACTCGAACCTAGATCCCGCCATGAGGCTTTTAGGTGTCGGCATTTTTACTTTTCGATATTGTGGTGGAGGTTGCTGACGTTTGTCTCGATATTGTGGTGGAGGTTGCTACGTTTGGTCTCGAGATAATTGTGGTGGAAGTTGCTGACGCGGTTTGGTTCTCGATATTGTGGTGGAGGCTGCTGACGTTTGTTCTCGGTATTGTGGTGGAGGTTGCTGACGTTTGGTCTCGGTATTTGTGGTGAAGGTTGCTGACGTTTGGTCTCGATATTGTGGTTGGAAGTTGCTGCGTTTGGTCTCGATATTGCGGTGGAGGCCTGCTGAACGTATTGGTCTCGTATTGTGGTGAAAGTTTGCTGACGTTTTGGTCCTCGATGTTTGTGGTGGAGGTTGCTGACGTTTGTGCTGACTCCGTGACCGTCGGCAGGTGTTTCGCTCTCCGACGCTGGACACCAGCCTGGAGGGAACTCTGCTGCAGCTGAGTGAACAGCTGGCTGGCGGCGGCAGCGGGAAGGAGCAGCAGCAGCAGCAGCTGGCTGACACGGCCACACACCTGCGGCACCTCTGTCTGCTGCTGTTCCTGCTGCACACGCGAGACAAGCTCACTAGCGCCGTCCGGGCCGCACAGGTAGGCAATGGCGACGCTGCATCCGGCTATTTCTCCCGCACAAGTAAAACACCATTTTTAATCCAAACTAAACAAATAAAATTAAAACAGTTAAAGTTCAATTTAAAACACATACGTTCACTTTAAAACAAATGAACTTAAAATTAAAACAAGTAAAGTTCGATTTATAGCATGTAAAATTCACTTAAAGACAGATCAAATATAATACAAATCAGTAGATTGCCTATTCGTGGAAACGTGAAAACTTAGTGGAATGACAATATTGGAAATCGGTATTGATTGGTATGTGTTGGACAAGGGGTGGGATGTGCATTCGTCGGGATTGAAACTGGAAATGAAACTGCAAAGAAGGTAGAAAAGACAATGCATGTATCATTATCTTAACATATTTCAGGGATGTGCTCATAAACACAAACCCATGCAACTAAAAGAAAAACAAACTCGGCATCAGCTCGGTGAGCCACATGAAACAGCACAGGAAACTCTGATTTAACATAACATTGAACCATCACACACTGCCCCACAAGCAGGTATTCGAGCACCAGGCACCCCGAGAAGTGCTTTAGTATATGGTTTCATGACAGCAAACACGTTGGAGGGGTGACGGCGGCCATCGCTGAATCGATTTTGCACTTGAGGTAGCGGAACCGGTGTTCGGTCTGTGACAGCCCTGGTGCAGTCTGCATCATCTCTTCTAAGGTCGCAGACATCTCTTGCTTTTCCGTCTCCATAGTTCGGTGCTCCGTCTCCTTGGCCGTCTCCCGCGCTGTCCTGCCTAGTCCTCCATTGTCGTCAAATTTTGTCAATCGTTTAAATTTTATTTTTTACAATGTTTTAAATTAGAAACTTAACTTGTTTAACATTTGAAATATTTTCCAGAAATATCGGCTTTATTATTGATTTATTATTGAAGTTTATATATTCTAAATTTATTTTGTTAAAATTAATTTTACATTTATTATCCTCCTAGTGGTCCTGCCTATTAGCCTTCTCATGTATGTCAATTAATAGTCGTGAATTATATGTGTGTTTTTTTCTTACATAACTCGTTCTTAATCAGTTTCAGTTGATACACCTTCAGATAAACACTGTCTGTTGGGTTGTTGATATTCGGTTGGCCTCTGGCCTGCTCTGAGTGTGATCGTGGCGGTGATGTCCTGTTTCAGTCGGAGCCGGTGACAGCCACTGCAGCCGGTGACTCAGCGCTGCAGATCGTCTCTCTGACGGCCACGCTGCAGCCGCTGACGTGTGCTCTGGCCGGCTGGTCGTCAGATCTGGCGGCTCTGGCGCTGGAGGCTGCTCTCAGTGTAGACCCTGCCAACCAGACGCTGGCCGGCCGGCTGGCTGAGCCGCTGGCTGAGACTCTGACCGACTTGACGCAGCTATCCGACGCCAACCAGCAGCGACTGCAGCGGTTACTGAGGCGTTGGGGAGACGGCCGCATGCCTCCAGCTGCTGACGGCTCGCAGCTGGCGCAGCAGCTGCTGGACAGCTGTCGGTTGCAGCAGCTGCAACCCAGCAGCCAGCTGCAGCTGTTGTCGGATGGTGACCGGCTGTTCGGCGGCCCGGCTGATCCATCGCCGCTGGAGAGCCAGCCTTCCTACCTGGCATTCCTACGGACCGTGCTGGATGTAGCGGCGCCGGCTGGGTTGGCCGCTACTCCGGCGCAGCCGCTATTGGCTGGCTGGCGGCGATGGCATGAGCGCAGTCAGCTCGCTTCCCCTGACTTCTTGACCGGCTACAGAAAGATGGTGGCCGCCGCGGGCAACGGAGCAGCGAGAAAAGAACCATTGCCTGCTGGATCCGCCTCCAAAGTCGGTGTGGCCGCCACTGGAACTACGCTTAGCTTGGGATTGGGCGCCGCCCCGGCACTGGCTTCTGGAGCGGTACCTGTGACAGGGCAGGCGGTCAGGGCGAGCCGCTCGGCAGGGCAGGTGAGCGAGACAGCTGCAGCACCGCTCCGCCGGGGACTGTTCCGCTGCGTCAGCTTCAGTGACATCTGGCGGCCAACCGGAGGTGATGAAGAGTTCTTCTTGGGCGGCGGCGGTGAGGAGACGCGGTCCGGCGGACAGAGACGACAGCGCAGTCGATCAGTGGACGCCACTGTCGGCCGGCGTCCTCCGCGGGCCTCTGGCCGCCCTCCGCGGGCCCCTGGCCGCTGCTGGCGGACACTGCCGCGCCAGCAGGCCGAGTCCTGTCCTCCTGCTGTCGACTCCACGCAGGACAGCGGCGGCGGCGGCGACAGTGTGTCGCTCAAACACCCAGCGCTTCGTCTCTCCAGGGGAGTCAGCGTGCCTCGCCTGGACAAATACGAACATGTGGAGAAGCTGATGGGCTGGTTTTTATTGTGGCGTCATCGCGAGATTCGCATGGACCTTGTGAAGCCGTTCAGCGGACCGCGCATCGCATTGCGACCCACCATGCCGGACATACTGGTCTACATCTGGTTGACTGATCGTTTGACAGGTGGCCAGGGGCGGGGGCGCTCGGCGCCAGTTCGCGGTGGAGCTACGCCCATGGAGGCCAAATCATGCAATTTTGCAGGGGGTAGCTGCAACGATGACAATGCCATGTTTGGTGCGAACGAAGCTCCAATGATGCGTAATCGCGGCGAGTTTCTGAATCGGGGTAGGAGTAGCGGTTACGGTGATCTCGATGGCTACATGGATCAAGTAAGCGGTAATGGAGTACAAAACTCCCGACGCTATGGAAGCTCCAACACTGCTATGCGAGGTTTCGGTAGCCAAGGTGGACCGCAAGGTTACGCATACCAAGGTGGAGGCAACCGGGACCAGGTGTATGGAAATTTACGGCAGAATGGGACCCGTGGAATGGGAAACCGTGGATATGCTAACGGGGCTTATCAGCGATATGGGCGTGACCAAAATATGGGGAACCGAGATATGCGTGGCCTCAGCAACCAAGCCGGAGGCCAGCGATTCGGCGAACCAGAGTTTGGCCGCAACAGCTTCGAGGGCACTGTCAGTGGGCCGGACGGTGTGGGTGAGCGGCGGCCGCGCTATGGGGGCTCGCTGTACCGGCCCTATGACAGACCAGCCGCACCGGGCAGCCGGTCTGGCGGCAGTGCGCCACCAGCCCCGGGCCGCCGCGCTGGCGGGCAGCAGGGGCGTTATGGCGCCACATCGGACGCCAGCCGTGCCGAGAAGTGGGGCAGCTGGGACGATTTCCGTGCGGCGCCCGTCAATGTCCGTTCTCCGCGGGCCGAGTGGGGCTCACCTCGCTCCGTCAGCGCCCAGCCGTCCGGCCGGCTGAGGGCCGCCGGGTCGCCACCTGACGGCTGGAATGACAACACCCGCACTCTGGTGTCGCCGCCGGGTGGTGCCTACCGGCCGCCACCCGAGCCGCCGGCGGGCTGGGAACGGCCGGACCGCGGAGGTCGGCCGTCAACGGCGCCACCGCTCGACCTGCCGGCCGGCACGACGCCTGGCTGGGATAACACACTGCAGGCAGTACGTGTCGGGGTGGCCGGCGCCCAGTGGAAACAGATGCATGGTCTGGATAAGGTGAAGGGGGACGAGTGTTTCATGGTGTACGATGACAAGATCGTCCGTATGGAGAACTTCACTGCCGACACGGGTGCCACTATCGATGTGGTGGAGAAGGTAGCCTTTTACGGTCCGGACAGCAGTGCCCGCGCTCGTCAAGTGTCGCGAGACACGTCGGCCCCTGATGGTGCACCCTGTGTCGACTGTGACTGGCAGCCGTGGTCCTCGTCAAACCTGGGCGGGCAGCGGCAGGCGCCCGCCACGCGCTCAACTGCCGCGCTGCAGACGAACCTGCTACAGGTGCCAAAGTCGGCCGTCGCCGGCGGTAAGGACGGCTGCGTCGACTGTGACCAGTGGGACCACTGGTCGGCGTCCACTCTGAAAACGGCCACCCCGGCGTCGGAGCGGACTGGGTCGCCACGCGGCCCGGTCTCGGAGCGGGCCGGCTCGACGGGCGCCACGCAGTCGCGGTCTGATGTGTCCATGTCTCGCCAGTCTGCTCCGTCGGAGCGCTCGGACATTATCAGCCAGCTGTCTGACGAGGTGCGCCAGCTGCGTGAGGAGCAGCGCCAACTCAAGAGAGAGCTAGTCACCCGCTCACCTTCTCCAGCCGCCGACGTGAACACGCCACAGCTCACACGGCTCATCAACCAGATCAATGATGCTCTGGAGGTGGGCCTGGCGCGACTACAGCGTGGTGAGGTGTGGCGGCCGCAGTCCATCCACACCTCCAGTTCACTCCAGCCGTACGTGCAGGCCATGAGACTGCCGGCACCGCTGCTCAACGCCATAGTCTACGACGCCGAGTCGCGACACAGCTCCCCGCCGAGCTCTCGGCCCGTGTCCCGGCAGGATTCTGGACGGACTGGCACTGCTTCGTCAGCCGAGCTGGACGCCAGGTACCGGCAGATCAGCCCAGAACAGGTTAGCTGCTGCATCGCCGTACGTCGGCCGCCGGGTACCAGTTCTTACTTCGTTTTTCTGGCCCTATGATTTGTATTTTGTTTACACGAACGGAAGGGAAGGACATTTTAGGCAGTGACTTTCATGAAAAACACATTAAAAAAAATTGCAACTTTGAACTAGGAAATAATTTTACTGAATTCTTAAATTTAAATAAAATCATAATTATATCTTAATGGTAGCCTCAGTAAATGTTGCTAACAAATTCAAAGGGTCATTATTTCTCTTTAAAGCTAATCACACCACTCTTGCCAATAGCTAGGGTTGTATGCGTGTTCGTTCGTGTGCGTGCGTGTGCTGTGCGCGCCTGCGCTCTGCGACGTTTGAGACCTGTCGATATCCAACGTGTCCTGTGTCTGACCCGCAGATCAGTCAGCTGGTGGCAGAAGAGGTGAGGAAGGCGCTGCGGGAAGCAGCGCCCGGCTCCGGCAGCTCCGATGGCCGGCAGTTACGGCAGCGGCCTCGCTCCACCAGCCCGGCACCGGCCAGAGACATCATCATCCACGAACCGGTGCGTCGCACCCACAGTCACGATCCCAACACGGCCTCGCCGCCGGCAGTGCGGCCGGCAGATACTGCTGGCTCTGGCTCTGGCTCTGGCCGCCAGTCATCTCGCTCCTCGTCGCCGGTACCTTCAGTGTCGCTGGGCGCCGCGCCGTCAGCCGCCAGTCGCGACTACTCCTTCTTGCTGCACCTGGATGACGGCGGCGCTGCCGAGCAGATGGCCGCACGCCAGGTGCGAGCCGTTCAGGAGAGCCCTACCTCGCACAAAATAATCCAGCTGCTGCACGACACGGATGCCACGGCGCCCGGCGGTGAGCCCGACCTGGTGGAGCGCGTGCTGGGCGTACACAAGCGCAACCTCGGAGGCATGTACAACAGGAAGGCAGACAACATGCGTGTAATCCAGTTGCTGCACGCCGATCTCTCGGAGGATGAGGAGGAAGCCGACCGCCACACCACACAGGAGATCCGCCAGCTCGATGACGAGATCACCACACTCAAGCGCGCGTTGCGTGCACTAGACTCACCTGAGAAGCAGTCGACTCGGCGCTCGCCGAGCGACGAGCTGCGCTATCTGCAAGATAAGTCGCGTCAAATGGAAGGTAGCTACACGCAAAATGACGTGGCCGCTCCCGAGAAAAAGATGGTCACCGGCAAGGACGGCGCGGAGCACCAGTTTGTCTCCGAGGGCGCCGGTTCTGAGTGTAAAGTGAAGCAGCCACTTCATCAGAAAAGCCGTAAACGCCCACAGATCGTGTATGATACCGTCCCGAAGAAGGCACCACCGGTGGTGCAGTTGTCAGCCGCTGCGGAGAACAACGGCTCGCCGGGTCACCCTACCGAGCGAGCCGTCCTGCCACCTCTGGTCGTCGCCAGGACAGTCTCGCCGAAGCGACGGGGTCGTGGTAAGCGGCGTCCGGATGCCGATGGTCATATGAATGTCGATTTGCCGGAGGAGGAGGAGGAGGAGCTACCGCCGTCGCCGCCGCAGCGGGCGCAGCGCCGTGTCTTGCCGGCGTCTAACAAGCCGGAGACCACGCGCTCTACGCCGGACGCTGTTGTTGCCCAGGAGGAGCGGCCGGCCGTACGGTTGGTGTCTCGCTCCGTGTTCGAGACGACACAGGCTTACCAGACAAGCGGCGAAGACCGCAACATCCGCACTGCCGACCTGGAGCCGGCGCCGCTGTCTGTCCCCTCCACCGACGACGAGATCGAGATCGACTCGTACGTCAGGGAAGCAGACAGGCAGCGGGTGTCGCGACCCATCACCACCCGCGCCGCGCCGGGACTGGCCGAGGGACACGACGTACAGCAGCAGATGTCGCGCGGGCTGCTAACCAGGGCAGACGGTGAGCAGATCAGGCGCCGCTCACCATCACCATCACCATCACCACCGACGTCAGCTTTGGCGCCAGTAGCCACGGAGGACGTGACCGCGGCACACGAAGAGCACTACTCGTCCGGGCCGCCGGTGCCGTCCTCGGCGGTGCCCAGCGAACCACTGCTCCGAACGGTGCCCAGCTGGGGTCGCCAGACCGACTCGGCAGCTGGTGTAACCGACTCGACGCTGAAAAGCTACCCGAGCTACCTGCCGGCGCCGGAGCAAGCAACGGCCCGCCCCTCCGAAGGAGGAGCTTACCTCGAGCTCGGCCCCAGTTGCAGGTCGGCGTAGCCGCCCTAAACAGGATCATCGGAGCTGGCCGAATCAGCAACAGGATTGGGCAGGTGGTGCCGTCCTCGAACGGTGCCCAGCGAACCAACTGCTCCCGAAACGGTGCCCAGCTGGGGTCGCGAGACCGGACTCGGCAGCTGGTGTAAATAACGCGACCTCGACGGCTGAAAAGCTAAGCGCGCGCCCGCCCCGGCCGCGCCCCGCCCGCCGCGCCCCCCCGCGCGCCCGCCACCCGAGCCTACCTGCCGGCGCCGGAGCAAGCCTCCGAGGAGGAACTTAGCCTCGAGCTTGGCCCAGTTCAGGTCGGCGTCAGCCCCAACAGGATCATCGGCAAGCTGGCCGACATCGGCAACAAGATCGGGCAGGCGGTCGGCCTGGTTGATCAGCAGCAGCAGGACTACGACGAGGTCCGACAGGTGGGCTTAATCAGTTTGCTAGCCGGCCTTGTGGCTGGATAGGCGACGCTCAAATGTGCCCGACTTTTCCTCGCTCACTATGCTTGTGTCGATCCTTCTGCCTAAAGCTACATTCTCGGCGGAATGTTTTTGTTCGGCAGTTAAGGCCTGCTTCTGATTTGCATTAGTTAGTATTTTTTATTGTACTTCGAATCCTTTGTTTGGATGATTTTTTTAGACCCCAGACCTTTGCTTAGCTAAGTTTGTTGCATGCGCATTGCACACTAACTACTAACTAGGCTGTTCACATTGACTTTAAATGCGTTGAGTAAATGACTCAATTTATTCGCGTCATGCCATTAACACTTAAACATTAACGGTCACGGTAACAGTTTGGGCTCGCTCCCACCCTGCACCTCAGCTGAGATGCAAGTTTGGTCCATAAAGGAGGACGTATGTTATGAACGCCAGAACATACTGGTTGCCCGCGTCAAAAGTCTTGTGTTTTAACCCTCGAGTCACTGGGGGGGGTGCTTTTTACCCCCCCCCCCTGAGGAATATTTTGAATATCTCACGAAATAATGCAGCTATCAACGCCATTTTTTACCTGACGGTCGATCCTTTTTACACCTTTTTTAATCTCGTCAGAACTTTTGGAGATAAGTAATGTGAGAGTGACGTCATTACACAGTTTTGGACACCAAAAATCAGCTGCCTTGACTATAGGAGACCGTACAAATGCCATGCAGTAGACAAAACGGAATCCGAAAACGTGAGAAGATAGTGTAGGGCTGCCACAGCCGTCACGGCCAGAGCGTGGCGCTGGACACGCCACGTGCCCTGTCCGGACCCCGCTGGACACGCCACGTGCCCTGTCCGGACCCCGCTGGACACGCCGCATGCCCTGTCCGGACCCCGCTGGACACGCCGCGTGCCCTGTCCGGACCCCGCTGGACACGCCGCGTGCCCTGTCCGGACCCCGCTGGACACGCCACGTGCCCTGTCCGGACCCCGCTGGACACGCCGCGTGCCCTGTCCGGACCCCGCTGGCCGTCAGATGTGGGTCCGTACCGGACACCGTACCTGACACGGCTCACTACCGCCGCGTTCAGCCGCCCGGACGACGCGAAATGCGTACTCTGAGGCGACACCACCGCATCTGGTATCGCTTTGCGCCGCCCGGGACGATTCTCTGGCGGCACCACGAGGATCGGGTGACGGCGTTGATGGTGGAACAGGGACTGAACAGGGACGAACAGTAACACTCAGGAAAAAGAGTGGACAAATCGTATTGACAGGGTGTCATTTTCTACCCAAATTTCCCAATCCTATGACACTGGTCGGCGACCAGGTGTGTGTGTGGGTGTGTGGGTGTGTGTGGGGGGGGGGGTAGTAAAAGTGACTCATGAAAAACTAAAAATGTGCATAATTGACATTCCTGATTCCTATTACTAAAGATGTTCCATCTATGGACTTAATTAAGTACCTGTAGTTTGTACCCACCTAAACTAACTAGACTGGTATTTGACTGGTTAAGGGCCTTGGCTAGACTTCTACTCAATAGGTACCTGATAGGGCCTTTGGTACCTGGCTACCTGTTTATAGGGTCTCTCTAGCTACATATATTTACCTTGGGTAGCTACCAGATTGCGTTAAAATACAATATCACATCAAGCATCTCGAGTTGTATGATAATAACAAAAACAGTGGGACGTCTTCGGTACAGGTTAAAAAGGCTCGAAAATTCCAAAATAATTATATTTGGTTGTATGTGTTCGTTGCAAACGTTTTTCCTGAGTTGAGGTCTTACTCATTTTACAATATTGCTATCGTAGTGACTTTTTTGTTATCTTTCTTTGAGCACAAAGATTGCGATCGCATTTTTGTTCCGCGTTAGATTCCACGTTCGGACTCCCAAGCCCCGGCGCGGCGAAGGTGGCGCCGAGCACCGACATGGCGCTGATTAAGCACGTTTTCTGATTTGCAATGTTTGTTCTTTGAATGAGTCGTACACATTGATTGCAAAAAATGCATCAATTTTTGTAACGGCCTTGACGATGAAGGCGATTTTTTTTAACAAACAATAAAACTAACTATAACCAAGATGTAACTTTTTACCTGAAAACCGCGGAGGACGGAGGATTTCACCCATACTTTTTTATTAGCTGTGAGCTATCATCCTCTGGGCTATTCCCGGACCAGAGGAATAGCCCAGTCAGGTGCCGTTCTTATAAAAAATCGAGCCACGGCTCGATTTTTGTCTCGATTTTTTTTTAATCATAGGCTCTGAGGCCGTTCTTATTAAAAAAAAAGAAATCGAGACGCTGGCTCGATTTTTTAAAGAATGTGCTCAGAACTCTGCGCTGGAGATTTTTGGGTCAAAATAGCGCCTTAGATTTGCAACAGCAAAGCGAAATACTATGTAGATAATAGGTATCCTACATTATGCCCAAACATAGCAAATTTCCCGTCCCGAGGCCATTCTTAAAAAAAAATCGAGCCGTTGGCTCGATTTTTTTTTATCAGATAAGAACGGCCTCTGATCTGCGAACTACTGCTCGATGTCTCGAAAATAAAACCAAGAAACTGAATCATACTAAGCATGCTGTCGTTTTGAACTATTTTTGTTGATAATAACGACTTGGTATTATAAGAAAATAGCTCAGCATTTGAGAAAAATCGAGCCGTGGCCCAATTTTTTAATAAATCCGTCCTCTGCTCCCTAAAAGCTGCGGTCTCCGGCCTTTCGGAATACTGATGCAGGCAGCATTTGTATCCACAACCTACATTGCAAAAATATGCACATCAGTTAAGCTGCCAGCGCTGGTTTTGGCTGGTGTGTCGGTGGGTCTGGTACGACTGACGGTGTGCCTGTACGTGTGGCCGTTAGGTCCTGCAGCTGCTGGGTCCGGCTCTGGGCGATAGCTGCAGCAGCAGTGACTCGTTGCAGCCGTTCAGTTCGGCGCTGTCCATGAAGCAGCTGCTGGAGCAGCGCCTTCAGCAGCCGCCGCCGCCGGCCAGTCCTGGACATCAATGTTCAGCGCTCAAGGACACGCTATCAGCGCCGACGAGTGCGAAGCTAGCTTGCAGGCGAGAGACGCGCGCCATAAAACATCGACTATAACGCGCATGTAGCGGCACTACCGGTAACTTCGTGTTTTATTGCATACACAGAACGGCATTGGCTGTTCCAGCACTTAGTCCAAGAACGAGCCCTGTTTTGTCAAATTCCTTAAAGGAAGCATACTTGTACACTGGTTTTCTCCTCGGTTCCTCCTCGTCTGTTACAAGCTAATCCGCAGTGCGGTATGTCGTGGTGTTTCTGGAAATCGTACCGATATAGCCTTCTTCTTTGCGTGTAGTATTAGTATTTGTATTCGTGTCGAATTATATATCCACCGTGGTGTTAGCCTGGACCGTATTTTGCTGCATATGCATTTAATTCTATTGCAGTGTTTCATTCCATTACATTTCATTACAGTGTATTGGCCGCAGGTCCGTCAGAGCTGTAACTAAGATCATAACTGAGTGTCATCGTTCATCGTTACTAAGTGTGATCGATCGTCGATGTATGTGAACCACATAATCGTACCAGCTGACCATGTCTGCTGCGAAATGTTAACATGCTTCCGATGACGTTTGTGTCTGTGTATGCGTACGTGTCCTTTTACCGTCGACAATATGTCCATGTTTACTTGGCTCGGAGCCTAACAGAACAGCCACTCCTGCAGTGGATCGCTTTTTAATAGCAGTACAAATACACATACAAACTGTTCAATAACAAGTGCAATTATGAATGTGTGAACCAAATCATGACAGGTTCGTATTTGAAAGATAACAAATACAAAGTCACTATGATTGCATTGTTTAAAAATGAACAAGATTTCAACTCAGGAAAAACGTTTGCAACCAACAAATAAAAGCAAATATAATTATTATTGAATTTTCGAGCCTTTTTAACCTGTAACGAAGACGTCCCACTGTTTTTGTTATTATCATGACACTTTAGATGCTTGATGTGATATTGTATTTTAACGCAATCTGGTAGCTACCCAAGGTAAATATATGTAGCTAGAGAGACCCTATAAACAGGTAGCCCAAGGCCCTATCAGGTACCTAGCGAGTAGTAGTCTAGCCAAGGCACTATAACCAGTAAAATACCAGTCTTGCTAGTTTAGAAATACCCTGGATTGGCCACTCAGTGACAAATGTGACCGGCCAAACGACAATACAGGCAGACCGGTTTGTTTAAGTTAAACTCACCGCGCTCGGAAACGCGGAAGTGCTTACAGATGCTTTTTCCCCTCTGCAAGTACAGTTCATGTTTTTTGACAGACAATATAAATATTGGTATACTAGAATCCTTGGACACGGTACAGGATCATTATGGTGGGCGGCCGTTGCTGTACATTCATTGGGTTATTTAATAATAATGTAAATGTGTAAATGCCACTTTCCAAATATGGGATTTCCAACAATGCTGAATACCTATTTGTTCATACAAAACCTTAGAGACGATTTGTTGACTCATACTTTGGAGAGGCAATTTGTGTGAAAAGAGTCAATCTAAGGCTTGTGGACGGAAAATATGAATCATCAAACCTAACAATACCTTGTGTTTACCCTTTCCCCTGGCTGTGACCTGACATGTGACCTTATTCGAATATTAATAACCGAGGGGGACCGTGTTCCGGCTTGATGTGGTTTGGCGGGACGTTCTCCTGTATGTGTCGAAGCTTCGCGCTTCGACCGCTAGGTGGCCGCCATGGTCTATTACATCAAAGGCGCCGACAGAGAGTGGCTAATCCAGGGTATTTCTCATCCATGGTTTAGGTGGTTACGGGTACTTAAGTGCATAACTGCATAGATGGAACATAGTAATAGGAAATAGGAATGTCAATTATGCACATGTTTAGTTTTTCATGAGTCGCTTGTACTACCCACGCACACACACACATACACCTGGTCGCCGACTCAATTACAACCCTAAAAAAGTTCCGCCTCTGCGTGGCGCCCGCGCCCGGCCGCGATAGGTGGAGGTGATCTTGGTCACACGACATCCCTGACGCGGCACGAGACACGCGCCATGCTGATCCTCTCTCCCCCTCACCTGAGACGAAACATGTCAATAACCTAATTTATTGAATGGGGCTATCAGATAGCGAAGACCGTTTGTCAATCGGATGCGGGATTCCAAAGATATTAACTTCTAAAAAGCGTTACGGTCGGGTGGAGTCGGGTTGGCCGCTTATATGTGACAAAAATTCCGTATTCAATGAGGAGTCGCCTGCGCTCGCTCGTAAGAACTCTGTTATTTGGTCAATAGTCAATGCCGTAATTTTCAATATTGTCTCAATTGTGACCGCTTAAAGGGATACTGCCTCTTCCGGATGATATCGCAAAAACATGCCAAAACAAGTCTAAGGGACTTAATATTATTTTTAATCGTCCTCTTATGCTCACCAAAGCAGCGCAAAATTACAAACTATGACTTCATGGTGCTTATCAAATCTGGTTGGTTCTTAAGCATAACAAAATTTTAACTTTGGAAACGGACAGTAACTGCGCTTTTTTTTTCGAGAAAAGGTTTAAGAAATCGAACCTTAGAAAAATGTGAATTTACTCGCGGAATTATTACCTCTATTGGCGCCATCTACAGCGCTGCAAGCTATAAACACGTATTTACGTGGAAGCATACGTGATTTTTTTCAATTTGTATCGACTTCTAGGCGTTTTTCGAGAAAGATTAAAGGGAGATTAAAATCAGAGGATGCAAAAAATCCGTTTTTTAAATCATATGCTAGAAAACAGAATTAAAACTTTTCTGACAGAAAGTATTTTACGTATTTTTTTTTTCCTCAATTTTAACTGATTTCTATGCATTTTTCGAGGTTTTCTAAGAGACTGAAAAGAAGACGAAAAAATAGCTCTGGATTCTAAAAATCATATTTCAGAAAACAGTTTTGACACTTTTTCCACACAGGGTGTATGAGGGGTTTCGCGACATCGGGATCGGGAGACCGTTTAGTTTTCAGTTCAGTTCAGTTTATTTTGTTAAACCCGCGCGGCGCTGGGGTCTAAAGCCGAACGCGCGATGCTGGGGGGTAAATTTTTCCTTCCTCGTATCTTTCGCACCAATGCAATGACCACAGCGAGACGCTCAAGGCGGCGACCGGAGGCTCTCAATGATAAATCTCAAGCATACCCGAATTTATTTAAGTAGGGTTACATGTCGGGTCACTATCAGGTCAAAGGTCATAATAAAGATTTTCGAGTTTTTGGACCATGCTTTCCATCCAAAGCCTTTCCGTTACAAGCACATTGCTAGCAAGAGGTATACAAAAGTCATGCGACACATGTTTTGGGGATTATTTTACACGCATATTTCGATAGTAGTAGCCATTTGCACAACCTGACATGACACCCTCAAAGGTCAAGGTCAGGTCATATGTCAATATTTGAATTTGAATAATATAAATAAATAAGGCAAGTTTCTATACCAGTTTGGTCTAAAAAATACAGAGACGAGATTTGTTATCTGTAGTTGGTAAATAAAAGCCCAAAAACGTTATTTCACAAATTGACGTCATGTGTTACTTATACATCATTCAGTCAAAACTCACACACACTTACTCACTCATCACACATTACTCAGCATTGCGCTTAAGTTTGGTTTGTTTATCGTTCATACTTTGTTTTCTCACATATATTTCTTCTATATATATATATATATATCCAGACAATTATGGTATATGACACAACAGGAAAGCAAACACATATAGGCGTACGCGTTTCGTCACGAAGAACTTCATCAGCACCAAAGCCAAGATGAAAATATACACACATATATTTGTATGATTTTCATCTTGCATGGTGCTGATGAAGTTTCTTCGTGACGAAACGCCGCTACGCCTATTATGTGTTTGCTTTCCTGTTGTTGTTCATATACCATATACTATAATATATATAATATAGTTATATATATAATATATATATATATATATATATATATATTTATTGCAAATTAAAATTTTGTACATTTTTTAGGGGTCAAACACTAAAAATTCCGCAAATCCGAGATCCATGTTGAAGACGGAAGACCATGTCATTTCCTCTCTTTTGACGTTTTTGTTTGTCATTTGTTTCAAACTTATATTAACTACGATTTTGCAAACATTTATATTTTTACCCAAACATGGCATGACATGACGTCATTAAGATGTCATTAATTTCCAAAGTCCTGTATGATTTGCAGTAAGGTTTTCGTGATAAGACGTAGCATTGATGCAGCATAAGGTACTGCAAATGTGACGTCGCTATCCGTCATTGTTTTCAAGTTATTGATAATTCCGGGTGTGTGGATGTATATTATTATTTCTTCTGCTCCAGCCGCGGGCGCGGGTTACTTCAGATATGCATGAATTATAAATAATATAGGTCCAGTTCCTCCGATCATGATATCATAGGATATTTTTGATGATCCAGGTTAAATTTTTGCTCTGTGACCCCTGCAGGGTCAGCTGAGTTCATCCGAGGTCACCAACACTTTTTTGTTAATAGCTCTGGACAGAATAAGAGAAGTGAAACCGGTGGGTGCCAATGTGTTTGTCTCGTCGAAACACTCTTCCAATATGCAAGAAGACCTACTTGGGTCACCACTTGACCTTGACCAAATGTAAACTTTGTAAGTTTTCTGTATTTTCTTGGGCGAAGTCCTAAAACGGGAAATCGGACCTTTGATGGCTTCTGGCGACCTCAATTATGGTCTAAGCCAAAATCAGACCTCGAGCTCTCCACCGGTGTTTGAGGGTGGTTATGAGGGTGAAGGAATTGCACCTTTTGGGATGTAAAGATCAGAGAGATATTAAAGGGAAATTTTACATGTTGAGGCGGATCAGGGGAACCTACATGGGAAAGGGACACCATGGGAGATCATCTGTCGAGATAAACACCCGGCTCCTGCGTCCTTGGCTGTAACTGTTGCGGATAAAGTCGAACAGCCCGATTATATTACCACTGAGATTAGCGGTCCAAAATTAGTCCAAAGAAGATTGTAAACGAAAAAAAAAAGTTTTTTGCAATTTTGACCCACCATGCAATGTTGCAAAGCCCAATTACACGCTACACTACCTGTTAACACTCGCCGTTTCTGAAAGCAAGTGCAAATTTGCTGACCGTACTGTTGATACTTACTAATTGCAGCTTGCCGAAAAGAAACAAAAGAACCAGAAAGAAAAAGCAATTAAGAATGAAGGGCGAAAACGGATAAAAAAACGTCAGAAAGATGCGTCCAGACTTCTTACGGAAATTATCGAGGATCAAAAAAAGGTAAGACATCTTTGAACGAGCAGTAGCAAGTGCCTATTGATCTTTTGTAAAATGTGCACTGTGTTAATTGTGTTAGCTTCACTAGTCATCCAGTTATTGGAGCTTACAGCAGTTTGTGATGTATCAGGCAAAATTATATGTTAAACTACTTACATTTTGCTTGATCAATGCCTGT
Source organism: Semibalanus balanoides (assembly GCA_014673585.1). NCBI lineage: Eukaryota > Metazoa > Arthropoda > Thecostraca > Balanomorpha > Balanidae > Semibalanus > Semibalanus balanoides. Next base: position 36,628 of record VOPJ01007269.1, read on the forward strand.
AAGCAGCGTAAGGCTTACCCCGCCACTGACTGAGGGGGGCAAAAACAACCCCTTGCTCCCCCTCACGAACTTTCGCAATACCTAAAAAACAGTTTTGCTGTCGACGTGCAACATCAATTTTTGTCTTCTGTGCAAAAAGAAGCATGAATGTCGTCGAACAATTTTTGAGATATAGCGAATTTAGTAGCGTCATCACACAAGGTTTTGCAGAAAAATCAGATACATATATTGGATGGCTGTGATGAGCATTGTGTATAGAAAAAGATGGAAAATATAGCCTTTGCTCATGTTATGAGAATAAATATGACGAAGAAAATATTAAATCAACAACAAAAAACCTATATTTTCGCCTTGCGGCTTCTTCAGGGTTGAACCCTGAAGAAAGCGCAAAGGCGATATAGGTTTTTGTTGTTGATTTAATATTTTTCTTCGTCATATTTTTAATCATCATAACATGAGCAAAGGCTATATTTTCCATCTTTTTGAAAAATCAGATAAATTTAACATTGTATGTTTTGGCCTCGAGGCCATGTTTTGAGATTTTGTAAGGACGTCAAAAGATAGCAAATGACAAAGTTTAACAATATCTATCTCTGATTTGGAAAATTGTGGTGTTTGACCCCTCAAAGGTGTAATGCCCACAATAGCACATCTGTTATATATTTTAAAACGAGATGTATATGAGTGAAATATGGGCAATTTCCAAACAAAATTTCACAAACAATTTCCAATTATAGATTGATTGATTGATTGATTTATTTATTGATTTGATTGATTGGTTGATAGATATATAGATTGATTGATTGATTGATTGATTGATTGATTGATTGATTGANAAGTTGGGCCTAAATTGACGGAGAATATCGCCTCTTATTTTATTTACCTGAGTTCGCCTCTGCCTCAAAATATATATAATCCAATTATGTATGATGTACAAAGCATCGACTTAGTTTCGGGCGCTTTTTTTCCACCGCAAACTACCAAGGAAGTATGTGCCGCACACCCGCATCCGTAATGATCGTAATGACGTGTTTGTCAAAATTTTGACAAACACGCGTCATTCATATTGTTTCAAGACGATAGACGTAACGGTTCAAAAGCTGCGGTCGAAAAACTACCGGGGGCAGAATCTGACCCCCGCAGGGAATAGGGTTAATTTGAAATCAAGGCGTCACATAATGTCTTTAAACTCCTATAAATTTTACAAGGTCATCTCAGGTGATCGGAGGTCGGTGACTCGCCGCACTCGGTTGAACTCGTGATAGCGATGGACGAGTTAAACATTTAATTTGGTGAAATGGATGTCATAGTTGTGCAAACCAAACATAGATAAGCGTGCACCAAAATGGCCTAGAAACCACACCAAAGCCCTAACAAGTCATCTAGGTCCATCAGAGCACGATCTCAGTGGGAAACCATAAATATAAACGCCTAGGTAACGAACTTGTGCGAGTGGCAAATGTGCATATGATCCTGCAACACATACACTCGGAAACTGCAGCAGCTTACTAACGATACCATCGATACTCGGGACTGCCAGTTGTGCCTGGCATGAACCTTTAGAAGGCAGGGTATAGGTCACGGGGTCATAGGAGGGGATGGTTTGTGTGTATTAAATTGTTCAAAAGTGGGGTACTGCAAGTTGTATCGCATTTGGTTGATAAATACGCGAGCTAATCCATAAAAATGGAGGGGTTGGTATCCCCTGCACTGGCGAGGAAAAATTAGGCTCTACTATTATGTATAATGTACATTTTATACTCCAGTTTTTCTGAGTTCTGTCAAGTTTTGTAGTTTACCATTTTGGACATGGTTTGTTATTTTGATAGAAAAATGTGGAAAGGTTTGAATGGTACGTTATTGCTCCTTAGTCCAGCGTAATGAAATATAAATAGGTATGCACTGTTGTTTATGGCAAATTGAAATCTTTTAATTTGTCAAAGTCAAGATATAATGGCTCCTGCTTCAAAACCACTGTGCAACTGTTAACATTGTTTTTACGCGCTTATGTGCACGCCATGGTGGATGTCACCTATCAGAGGCCTAATGTAAATACCTATATTAAAAACTACCTTTACTTAATATTGTGCATCATGTGCCAAGAGAAAGGGGTTACTTGACACATCAGTGGCTATATCATACAAATGTCATCGCGTTCAACCGTCTTCGTTCCATTGTAACGCTGAATCAACACAATAGTAATTCTTTAGCTTCTTGTCCTCTACAAGGCCCACCGCCTACATTTCTGGATTTTATACGGCAAACCCGTTAACAAATTCGCTCAGTAACAACACCTTCTATACTAGCAAAAATTCAAATTAAGCAAAAAAATGCAAAAGCTTAAATACACGCATGAAAATGGAAAAATTCCCGTCATTTCAGCCGACCCCCCCCCCCACTCAAAAATCCTCGGCGACGCCCCTGGGCCTACCAGAACATTGCAAAAATTTGGGGCAGCTAGCAGAAATTAGTTCGTGATAAATCTTGAAGCGTACTTTCTCTTTATTCCAATATCGCATTCCGCAAACAAATATTTTCACGCAATAATTATAGAAGATTGCTGACTCTCCTGAAAGTTGATATCAGGCTGGAACGATGTCACGAGGCAAATTCTGCTAATTGATAAATAGTTTCACAATACCGGTCGCCTTCTCTCCATACAAACTACTGTGAGTCGCCGATCCCTGTTATTCTCTTATTCCTGGATGCTGTAAGTGATTATGGTACTGGCTGAAGTCAATCCGGTAATGCCTTTAGCGATTTCGGTGATGGTTAAACTGGTTAAAGTCATTTCGATGATATGTTAAATCATTTCGTCAGGGGTGGAGATCCAGGGGGGTCCACGGCCATAACATAATAGGTAAAACGGAAACAGAGCTTCAACACAGGGCCAATGGGAGGCAGTTTGACATAGATGTCAAACTTGAAACTGCCTCCCATTGGCCCTGTGTTGAAGCTCGTCACTTTGGCCAGTATTCGTTATGCCGTGGACCCCCCCCCCCCAGGATCTCTGCAGCTCTGCATTTCGTTGATATCAGCAAAACAGTAATGTTTAAATCATTGCGATGATTAGTTGGTCAAAACGGGGATGGATAAATAATGCGGTGATTTTGAGTAATTTTAGGTGATGGAATAATACCCTGCTAATATTTTGCATCTCTAATATCCTTCGCACTCTTCGAATAGATACCACCAGTCTTTGAACTGTTCAAAATGATATTTTTAGCAAAAATCATACTTTTGAAAACATATATTGAACTAAAAGCCAGTCAGTCAGACAAATTCAAATAAGCAGTTCTATTTTGACAATTTCTTTTAGACGCAGGACGGCGCTGGTCTTTCCGTCTAAACACTGGTGAGTGTGTGTGTGTGAAATATATAATTGTGAAAACTTATGTTATATGCCTAGCTGATCGTTGAATGTGAGTCGTATTTCAAAGCAGAATATTGATTGTTTTTTCCATATGCATTCTTATTTTAATAGCTTCTGTTGATATAACCGATCTCGTGTTGTATCAGGTCAGCTTTCGTCATAGGCTCTCCGGATTGCCGGAATAAGGAGACTGCTACCGCGAGTGTCGCCCGTTTTTATAATTTTGCTGTGTTGGGACGTTACATGGTTCGAAATAAATGCATGTATTGATATATATTCATGTTAAGATGAATGATACACTCAAATGTTTAAGGTTTCATATTCAGAAAAAGTAATTGCGTTCATAGTGCTAGTGTGGCAAACCACAGTTATATGTGATGTTGATTATGACTGCTTCCTCTAAATCATCCCAGTGCTGCACTGTTATGTTATGACCAGGCTTCACTGACCAGGCTTCCTTCCGGGAAGTCTGCGCACAGTTTTTTCAAGTTGATGTGACAGACATTCAGGATTTGTGTGGTCTGTTAAAACAAAAATGAACCTAATATTTATATTTTAGGAACTTTGTCTGCTATTTAATAACTAAACCTTGTCAAAAGCTGGTGGTGCTGTGCACCACCGTTTTTCTGCTGCACCTGAAAAACATGAGGGGCAGAATTCACCTCCCTGTAGTGTGGGTTAAGTTTATGTACCTTGTGACATTATTTTTTGCACATTTGTTTTCCAGATACAGACAAACAAGTTGTACCACTGTATTTCTGAAACAAAACTGGTTCAGAAACATGCCATTTGTATTTGTTTGTATTTGTATTTACTTAGCATTTATTTATTTCAAATTTTGACCTTGATTGACCTGACCTTGACCTTATATCTGGCCAGGTGTTCAAATAGCTGATAAAATTGCATACTATGTTTAAGATGATTCTTAAAACATGTGTCACATGATCTTGCCAATAGTGATTAGTGACATTATTTGCCCTTTGCTTATAATTTTACTTTTGCTTTTATGGGGAATGCATCATACCTTTGGGAGCATTTTTGTGACGATAGTCTTACTCTATTATCAAAGGCTTTGGATGGAAAGCATGACCCTTAAACTCAAATCTGACATTTTTCCTTTTACATGACTGACCTTATTTTGAAATTGTTGCATGTGCTTTAGATGAGTATTAATGAAATATTTATATCGCTGTATTGCACGCTTCACGACAGTTATTGGTTTTGAAGATGAGGGATGAAAAATGCCCTTTCCCAGCCAATGGCGTTTGGCTGTGACCCCCAGCCAATGGCGTTCGGCTGTGACCCCCAGCCAATGGCGTTCGGCTGTGACCCCCAGCCAATGGCGTTCGGCTGTGACCCCCAGCCAATGCTGGGTCTAAGATGGACATCAGCCATATATTTATTGGCCAATCTATTTTGTTATTTGCTTTACTCAGTTTGCCCAACTGAGTGTTGCAATCCTAAAGCTAAGGACCTTGCCATTGGTGGTTAATACCTGGCTATTTTGTGGTAGTACTGGATTCCAAATATTACTGCTGAAAGCTTTTCTTGTTAATGTCACAGGATGTAGTTGAATTGTTTTATAAATGCTGCCTTTAGGTTTTGCGCCAACCTTGGGGTTGGCGCGTCTCTACGAAACGGCTTCCTCGCCTATCCTTCCCCTCCCTATGGAAGGGTCTGGTGAGGTAGCCCACCAGGTGAGTTGACCTAGGCATAACATGCTGTTTCTTCAAGTGCTATCCTACATCACATTTAACCTTTGTTTTCAGTTCCAATCATGGGACGGTACGCACGAGAGCCTGCCAACCAGGCTAAGAGCTGCAAGGCTCGCTTTGACAACCTGCGGGCCCATTTCAAGGTATGTTCTGCATTTGTGACTGTAAGGTACTCGCTCATGTGATGTATATTGTTACTTATTCAGGAATCACATTTTGTCAGGTTTGGATCCAATCTCCAGGATATATTTTTGAAAACAAATATTAGTATGATGCTGGATCTCATCAGACACTACTTGGAAAAATTGCTTGGATCAGTTCCTGCATTATTGCATATTTGTCTGCAAATGCTTGGATCAGTTCCTCTTCTTTCCTCAGTCAGTATCATTCGTTTGGTTAACTTGATTCTGATAATTGGTATGTAGGAAACATGTGTAAGGAAACATCAAAAGTATTGTGTTAAATCACTTAAAACTGATTTAAAGTCATTTCAGACAAAATTTTCATTCAGACTAAATTAATAATAATAAAAACAGGTCTCAAACCATTTGCCTTGGCAAAATGTTTGTATACGCATTGTGTTAATGTTATTGTTTTGTACAGATGTCTGCTAATGTAAGTTGCTGAAATTTCCCATTTACTTTCATTTTATCATGAACCTGCAGTGTTTCACAATTCAGTCAGGTGGCAAGGATGAATCTATTTGTTCATGCTATCAGACTGCTTGAAGTGAGACCAGTCAGATAGCATGAACAAATTGATCCATCTTTTCCACCTAACTGACTGAATTTTGAAACACTGAACCTGTGAGTCTTCCTTGTTTATTTTTAACCATTTTTTGTTTTGTTTACAGAACACCTATGAGACTGCCAGGGTCCTCAAGAAGATGCCCCTGAGGCGGGCCACCCGCTACCTGAAGAACGTCATTGAGCACAAGGAGTGTGTGCCATTCACCAAGTTCCAGGGTGGAGTTGGACGCTGTGCCCAGGTAAGAGCTGCTGTGACATGTTCTCAGTTATTTAGTGTTCTCTTCGTATGCTGCCTTTGTTTGGAACCATGCATTTTGGTAAATCAATTTATCTTGCTGATTTTCATCTATATTGGTTGGTTGGAATACATTTCAGGTGTGGCCCTGCTCTAAGCAGAGCTCTAATGAAAGCAGATATTGCAGGTATTCAGTTAAAGCTTTTGCAATCTGTTGCACAATTTGTATTGATATGATCCTGGTTTCAAAGCAATTAGTCCAAATGTTGTTTTTCAAACATGTGGGAACCTTATGCTGTCACCGATATCCACTTGCCTCCCTTTGTGGCAAGCCAGGACCATCTCAGTGCTGCTCTCTTGATGTTGTCTTGGTAACCTGACACTTTGCTAACAACCAAGCTACCGTGTACAGTGTGAGTGCACTCGCTTCAGTCACTATGGGTGGAGGGGAGTGATCAAAGAAAGCAATACCATTCTGATACAGAAGCAGTCTGATGAATCAAACATCACCAGACAGAAAATGGATTAGACTAGCTTCCTCAGCAGCTTGCTTTCATTGTTTGTAAACGAACCTACCATGTCATGGACACCATGTTGTAAACCAATCTACCGTGTCACGGACACCATGTAGCTCATCAGAGATATAAAGCTGTTTTGGACCTAGTGAAAAATGGCCACTTGCCAGCCGAGCGATTTTCGGCTGGACCCAGCCAGTGGCAGGTTCAACAATGCATCCTTCCAGAGCTTCAATTTTAATTGGGTGGAACCACGACTCGCCTATAGACGCCACACTCGTGACACTGCGTTTGGGCGCTGTGTGACGTGGCTTTTCTCCGTCCGGCAGGCCAAGGCTTTCGGCACCACCCAGGGTCGCTGGCCCAAGAAGTCATGCGAGCACCTGCTGCAGCTGCTGCGCAACGCTGAGGCCAACGCCGACTTCAAGGGTCTGGACGTGGACCACCTGATTGTGGACCACATCCAGGTGAACCGCGCTGCCAAGATGCGCCGCCGTACCTACCGTGCTCACGGTCGCATCAACCCCTTCATGGCCAGCCCCTGCCACGTCGAGGTGAGCGAGATACCCCGCTCTGGGGTGGCGAGGGCTGTCGCCCGCAGTTGATTTAAAACGCGTAAGCAGTTAATAAATCGGTATGATTCGTGTATCTGACACTTCTAAGTACCATTCTAAGCTGTTGATGACCTTGGGCCTTGTCAAGGTCATCCTAGGTCACAAGGTCAAACAGCAGATTATGGTCATTAGGAGTTGTAACAATTGTTTATGGGTTCGTTTTTCGACTGGAACGCGAAAAAATACCTTAAATCATTGTTAGTTCAATATAATTAGAGGCAAAAATAAATATAAAATATGCATGGTAAATGGTAATGCTGTAGAGGTGGGCGAATGTTATCTTTGAAAGTCTGTAAGTCAGTCTTTTAAGTTATAAACTTCAAACTTGGTGCACGTATTTATTGGACTTCCCTATCATATATTTTCTGGTTTTTCAATAATTCTTATTTTTTGACAATTTTGTCAAACAGTGTCTTTGGATTTCTCGTTTTTTTATTGCAGCTAATTTTACAATCTGAGAAAGCTGTTTGATAGTCAAGTCTATTATCTGTCATTTTGTATATGACTGTTTTATCTATCTTCAAACATGTGCTTTTGACAGCGTTTACCGCAAACCCTTATTTTTCACCAAAACCTGCAGAACATACGTCACTCTGGCGTCATTTCTGCTTGACCTATCATACCTTCAGACCTATCATAGGCTTATCTTTTTCCTTTAGCCAACATGTGTCAAATTGTTGTTAGACAAGGTACGGTGACGATACCGCTGTTGGTTTAGGTGATATTGCAAAATAACGGGAGGGAGTCTATAAATAGCCCCCCCTGTAACTCGCGGGTTAACAGGAGCCTGACGGCCTCCCCCCCCTCCCCGTAGGTTAAAGGTGATACAATTCCCCGTAGGTCGACGGTCAAAGCACCACAGATCTTCAATGTATTTGTCTACGATCGTGCTATCAATCGTCCGGCCGATTATATCGTCATCAGTTCTCGCGTCTCTTTGCCTTCCGTCTTGTGCTGTGTGTGACGCGGCCCCTCCGTCCGGCAGATCGTCCTGACTGAGAAGCAGGACGTCGTCTCACGCGTCACCGACGACGAGCCCACCAAGAAGAAGGTCTCCAAGAAGAAGCTGGCCAGGCAAAAGCGCGAGATGCGGGACTAAACTTTCTCGAGAATACACAGAGCTGACCGGCGCAGTACATGGCCTTTGGTGGGAGTGGCGCCGGAGAGAATGGGCAGAGAAACGGAGGGGAGTGCTTGGTGATGTCAGAATCGAACGGCCGTATGGACGAATAACTAATCCAGACGAGAACACGCAAGGTTAGAAAAGTGGTTCCACGATCTAAGTTTGCAGAACAAATTTTCGCCAGCGGCGAAACAAATTTCATGCAGCAGAACCAAAATGGCTGGAGAAGGTAGACACAAATTAACATACATTGTTATTTTAAACGCTGCCATCACCATAGGAAGGAGGACAACTTCGCTCTTATGGAGATTGCAGTCTGTAATATAATAATGTATGTTATTTGTTGTCTATCTTATCATGCCATTCATTTATGCTCGTCAGCCATTTGCACCCACAGACTAAAACAAAAACATTCTTTACAGTCAAAGTTTTCACGGAACAAATTTCCCAAGTTCAGAATAACGGAGAAACGGGCCACTTTCCTGACACTGAGAACACGTATACCAAACCCGTGCGGTTACGCCCTTCACTCGGTGTGAGCAGTCACGCCGACGTAACGCGCGCGACTTCATTTCCTGATCGCCACATATATGCGAGGGAGGGGCCAGCACAACAAGTGGGCAATTCGTTGTTGAGTGCAGCTGTCACCGGGCCCAGTGAGCAGATTAAACGCCGCAGATTTTAAGACGACCGCAGGTTTTACGACATTTTTTAGCTTGTCAAGGCTGCATTATTTCAAGTCATGTGCTTTAACTTTCCACTTCTTCACGGCTTTTGTTTTGACTTGTTCACTTAGTTGTCGGTTATGCGTAGAGCGCCGCTATGCGTACCTACCTAAAGCCTAAAGGTGGTGGGCGCGCTGCTGCCCTGCCTAGCGCTACTCGTGCGTCGACTTTTCCAGACTCGATTGGGATCGGACATTTTGTTGAAAGAGACTGAGGAAACAAAAGGTACAACAGGACTACACGAGCCCAAATATGAATAAAGAAATAGCGGGGGGGGAGGGCAGTTCGGCTTAGGCAAGATCAATGTTTCACGCAGGATAATTGAACATTGACATGAGACGGGAAGAGGCCGGCGTAACGATTGGTGTATGAATGATGAGCGACTAGTGGGCGGCATGTGACCAGACATGTGCATGGATCTGAAAGTAGGATCTATGATCCCAGAGGATCTCTCGATAAAACGCAATGTTGGATCTTATTATCCCACGAACCAATTACAACATTGGGATCATTGTCGATGTAAAATTTTGCAACGGATCTTGGATTCCCACAGTTTCCCGTTGATAAGCAATGAAAAATGATCTGATGAGTCCAACGGATTTCGGGATCCGACATGCAATTATGCATAATCTATGAGTATTTACGACAAAATGAAAACTAAAGGCATTCTGAACCCATGGCTTAGATTGCATTACAACGAATGAAAGGTATGACAATTACTTTTAATTGAGTTTAAAGAAATACACCAAACTGTTAATGGCGGATCTGGAGTCCCAATTGCAACAATGAGTGCCTGCATCGTCGGATCCAGGCGGATCCGTCGACAAATATTGAAGACGGATCTATGATCCCAGTGGATCCATCGATAATTTGCGAAAGTGGATCTATGATCCCAGCGGATCCGGGATCCAGATCCAACAGATCAGATCCCGGGATCCGAGCACATTTCTGCATGTGACCTTCGCTGTCGGTCCGCCCTAGAACCCCAATCATCATGAATGACTAGCTCTATGCCTTGGGTCCAACGCAAAAATACTCGGTGCCTCTGGGATTCGAACGTACAGTCGGCATTGGCAGTTGCGACATGGTAGCCCCCAAGCCCATTTAATCCCTTTGCGCCTGGAATATCGAAAGATTTAAAAGAAACGTAGCCAAAGCTTACAGCTATCTGGTCCAGAAGTCGATTTGAAATATGTTTAATCGGTTACGAGCCACCCTTGTCGGAAAATCATGGAACATTTGGTTCTAGTAGGTTTTGACGCCCGAGTGCTGTCAACCGTTACTAGTGTGGGCTGGTCCAAGGCTGTATAAACCGGCTGGTCTCACTGCCTCTTCACCACACTTCTTTGCGCCACCACGCTCGTAGCGGCTTTTTAGCCCGTTTTCTTGTTAGCGTCGGGCACTGGCGGATCCGGGGGGGGGCATCAGGGGCAAATGCCCCCCAAACTGCCTGAAATCGGCGCAAATTTACACATTTTCTGATGTAGGACATCTACGCAACTTTTACTAAGGAAAGTTTATTTTAAAACGTCTAGCAATACATAAGGGAGCTCGAAATTTGATGATTTTTTTATGAACTTTTTCGGGGTGATGCCCCCCTGGCGTCAAAAACTAAATCCTAGATCCGTCAATGGCGTCGGGTGCCGGTTTCTCCCGTGGGTAGAAATTATCTTTGACGATGGGTATGTTTGCTGAGGAAAAGTCGGCCCCGATTGGTTATAAGGGTAACTTTCTTGCTCTGTAACTTTCTTGCTCTGTAACTTTCTTGCTCTGCACACTTCACAGCCCACACCAATCTTCATTTGAGATCGTGGGATAGTATGCACCTACTGAAGTTTGGCAAAAATTGTGGAAGCCCATTACTATATTTGGTGGTTTGGGAAAGTGCAAGTCGCCATTGCGTTGTATGGAAAGCAGACATGTGCTCGGATCCGGGGTCTAGCTGAAATCCGGATCCCTGTGTCCTGGGATCCACATGGGACACAAGATCCATGTACCTACACAATAGGCTGAGGCATCCACAAAGATCCCAGATCCTGATATAACATTCGCCGATGCGGGGGTATACAATACATCACTGGCATCCCAGATCCAACTTCGGGATCCAGGCACGCTACTTCTTGTAATTCTGTACATGGAGCATGGGAGAATTCAGAATCCATTACAATATCTATGTTGCTAATGCCAGGAATAAGATGTTGTAACATGTAGGAATAAGAAAATGTTTTTCTCTTATTCCTGTTAATACCAAGTCGATATATATACTATATAGCTAATACGTACCTCGGTAATTTGCAGGTACCAATTATCTACTTAGTACATACTTCATACACAGAATAGAGACAAAAAATGTTGATGTTAGTCCCTACATCGCGTTTCCAGATCTGAGGTACAGATCCACTGAGACCCCAGATCCTGAAGCATTTTCCCAGTAAAGTGTAAACATGCCGACGTCGTTTTTACGTCGGCTGGCCGTGGTAAATGTCCGCCTATGCCGACGTTCAGCCGCGACGTCGGCACTCGGCTGGACCTCGGCATAAGCGGACATATCCGACGTGTAGCGGACGTCGGCATGCTGCTGCCGACATCGAAATGTGTATTGGGTTATGCCAATGGATCCAGGAGGATTCCAGATCTTCATACATTATACGATCAGAAATCCGCTGGGGTCCAAGATCTGCATGCATTTTATGTCGAGACTCGAGGGATCCCAGATCTAATTTCAGAATCCAAGCATATATTTGATGGAAAGCAAAGTGGGAACTTTTGACCGGAAAAGTGGCGGCTCTAGTCGGGAGTTGAAGGGGAAGTTAATGTTAGGCAGCTTTTCATAAGCTTAAAAATCAGCGAATATTTTCAAATTAATTGCTGCTTTTGCTTTCAGTAATGGAAATTTGCGCTGGCTTTCTATCAGTCTTATTTTTAAGCGTTTATCTCGCCTCAACCTGGGCAAAGTTACCTTAGAAACTAATGTTTGCTATTTGATTGCCGATACCATTATGAGCATTTGGCGCTCTTGATGGATATTCAGCGCAGTTGCATATTCATTTTCACAGAGCCAGAGGCTGTGCGCCCAAACCCAAGAACGAACGAACGATTTTCACAGAGCCAGGCGCCAGCGCCAGGCATTTATGTTATGTTGTGTACCCATTTAGGAAGTTAGAAGAAAGCACTTATTCTTCTGAGCGTGTTTTATTGTAGTTTTTTTTTCTTCTGATTCGCCACGTGTGTTGACAGCAGAGTGCTGCTGAGAATACCCCAAGTTAAAGTTATGCTATCTGCAACATCCAATTCACTCAGGCTTTGGGTCTGTCAAAAAGGGATACTGACAACATGTGGTAAGGTTTTTAATTCTTCCATTACCTCTGCTGTTTTTAAACTGCTGAATATATTCCCTCAGTGATCTTAAGTGCCCGAGTATATGGTGTAAACCCAAGGAATCAGGAATATCGTAAAAGTGAAATGCTAGTGAAACTGATATTTTGTGGGAGGCTCACTACCCCTATGCAATACTGTACATTTTTAGCTATTCTCCAATTGTTTTACATTTAAAAATGTTTTACACAGTTGACAACAAATGCTCCAGAAAACATCAAATTTCAGGAAATTCATGGCATGAATGTTTCCAAGTTCATTGCCTTCTCTACTGTTCTGTACTAATGTTGGACAATTTCCCAATACAGTACAGCGAACGGTGTTTTGTATTTGTCCTGACTATTCTGATGATGATCCAGTATCAAAATATCAATATAATTTTGCTAATAAATAGATTTGGGAAACATTTTTCATATCATGAGCATAAGGTTATTTTATTTCTTCCTCATATAATGTTCGACAATGTTAATGACTTTGTTTTGGTGACTAGTGTCTTTCGCTGTATCCACCATTACCACCATAACATTCTGGTGTTTTGCAATGTTCAACTGTGCAGTAGGTACCTAGTTGTCTCAACCAGGTCCAGATTTTGTAACCTGCACTCTGCTCTGGGAGTAAATTTGCCCCACTCCTTCTGAACTTTCTCAATAACTTTAAAACTATTTAAGAGTAAGGCAGCATAACCTTTCATTGCAGCTGTCATGCTTGCAAATCTAAACAGTATCACGTTGTCAAGTCTCCTTCGACAAATTCACTACTTATAGCTGAGGCAAAAGAAGATGTAGGTACTTGAAGATAGTGTCATGAGGTCTTTGACAACCCATGGGCTGCATGAGCCAAGGAAGGCGTGATCCGAAGCGACTCCCCCTGTTAGCCTCCAACATGCCGTGTTTCCGGCGTCGCCAACGACGCAACGTGCCCGAAGAACGTTTGGTTGTGGCTTCACTTCAAAGTATCAGGAAACTCACGGATGATAGAGCCCTTGCAGATGATCCTGATGTGGAACTTATACACAGGCAGGGGCCAGAACGTTTCAGAGGGGCGCTTTTAGCGCCTCCCTGAGGCGCCTCTCGTGCGAAAGAGCGCAAAGCATGGGAGCTCCCCTTAGACATTCTCAAAGAGCGCCTTGTTGGTAGTGTAGGATCAGCCTGACCGCGTTAAGGGCCCCTGAAAGGGTAAGCGGCCCCCTAATCAAAGGGGCCCGTCCTCGGGGGTAAGGGGGCCGTAAGCTCGAAAGAACACGTTCTCGATACATCCCTGCTATCACAGGCCCACAGCAAGAAGGGGCCACTCCCTGAGACCAATCTACGGGTGTCAAGAAGATGACAAAAAGCAGCAAGAGCTCCGCAGATGGTGCGCTTGTGACGCGCGCAGATATAGGAGAACTAGGGGCCCACCTCTATATTACATGTGAAAAGTGCTGCGGCGTCAGCCTAGCTATAGACACGAGCGGGGCCCTTGAAAATTAAAGCTGACCCCTGCAACAGATCGAAGGGGGCCCTGATCAGGAACCAAAAGGGCTTGGGGGGAAGAGAGTGGTCACCACGCACCCTGATATAACCCTTGTGCCATTCAAATTGGACGCCACTAGTTCACCAGCATGCGGAGGGACCCTCTGCAGAGGTGGTGCCAGGATGAAGAGGCCCTCTTGAAACAAATAGTCGAACAGGGCGGACAAACCAAGGACAACACGCAGGTTCGACTAGACAAGTTTCGGCTGGAGGCAAGATCGGAGTCGAGCGCTCGCAATTGGGGGCCCTAGGTTGCTGAGCAGGCAGCCCTGGCGTGCATAGACCGAACATAGAGGGTCCCGTCCGTGGGCAGGCGTTTGAAGGGCCGGGCTTGAACCCATTCTGATCGGACGTCGGGAGAAGCTTCTAGGCTCACCAAAGAAATATACCTCGATATAATGGGCTCATGCGGGCCCGATACAACTCGAAGGATTGGTCAAGGCAGCGAACAAGTCAACGAGCGGAGTGGCTGGTTCCTGCGCCATGTCCAGAACCAGAAGGGACCCCTCTAGAAACTGGGACTGACCTACTGCCTGGAATGGGCCCGTCTCCCCCTGTACCGTCACCAATAAGAGAGACTTCTTGGAAGGTCAGAGTTCTCTGGTCAGAACGGAAAGGCCTAAAGCACATAGAGATTAAACAGAAGGAGGACTTATCTCACAATAAAAATATAAAAATCGGAGTTTCGGTTATATTGAAACACCCTTCGTCAGCGATTATAAGGCATTTGTTAATACGCAAAAACTCATATTTAAATATTTGAATAGGTACAAAGGGATGAACGTTAACATGTATTTTTAATGGTACAATTACAATGGACAGTTATGGTGTGTAATATATTAACATCGGGTTAAAAGAATAGTATACCTGCAGCCGATAATCACAAGCTGGCGGCCCAGTGGATAAGTTACCTCAATCGCCTGTTGTACCATAGTCTTTGTCTCGAATTCACTCGGTCGAGGAGAAAATAAAATCAAACACCATTAACAAAGGGTTTCTGAAAACACAATTTGCTGTCTTGTGTGGGGCGTAAACATGGCACTGCCTTAGTATCTAATATATATCTACCCAACTCGCAGTTTATGATATTTGTGTTAGGAGATGCCCAGTGACGGCCTTCCTGTAATAACCACAACGGTCTGGCGAGGACACGAGTACCGAGGGCAGCGGCCTTGAAAAGAAAAGTTCATGGAGAATGGGCAGCCTAAACAATGAATCTGACAGGGTTCCTAGGGCATGGATTAAAGGAAATAAACTTTCGAACCCTCCACACATGGTTGTCAGAGTGGCGATATGCACGGTTTTTGTGCTCCGGTTGTTCAGGTGTGAAACAAGACCTCCTAAATGCTCAATAGGTTTATACCTCAGGCTGAATGGAGCAGCTCCTTGCCACGGCCGGAATAATCCTTATCTAGACTTTCTTGAGTCGGAGAGACACTAGATGAGCCGTCTGACACAGAGAGCGCCTGGCCTGGTGCTTGTGGACCGGCAAGCGACGGCCATGGCAGGAGGGAGATGTACCTGAACGTCTCATGCCTGGGGCCTGACGCGTTACGCGACTTTACATTTCGATATTGATTGCTGAGCCACGTTTGACGTTGTGGAGAGTGGATGGCATATAGGTTCTTGATGGAAATTTAATAATTTAGTCCTTTTGTCCTGTTACTCAGTGAGAATGGGCGCGATGTATGGCTATTATCTCTCTGGCCAATTGGCCTGAAAAGAAGTCTGCTATTTAGACAAATTAGTAAACTCACACAATATGGTGTTTTGAGGAAAAAGAAATAATCGTCACAAGAGGTGAAACATCTTCTCTGATAAAAACTTGAGGACAATTTCTGATATATGGGGTTTAATCTGGTGATTACCTACCATGCCGTGTTGAACCACCCATGCAGTTGTTAAATCAATGGGCATCAACAGTCAACACTGCATGGGGCGCGAGTGACATTGTCTCCAGGATTTTCCATTTTCAGCTACCCATAATACCATCCCACGTTTAGCCAGGGCGCCGGGCCGGTGCTCGGCACCGCCTTCGCCGTGCCGGGGGGAGGGTGTGTGTGTTGACTGTTTAGACACGCCCTCAAATTCCAAACCTTAAAGGGAATATACGGGTTTCCGTCCTGAAAGGAAATGCACTCTTTTGCAGTTGAATGTGCTTAAAACACGTGTAAAGAACATATAGAGTGACCTCGTGCTCATTTAATCCATTATTTCAGCAATTATCAGCGTTTAACTTGGACTTTTTCAAGACTGTGTATCTTGATAAACGAGACTTGTCGGGATTACTGTCCACCATTTTTATATATCTCTATCCTTGTTCCGGTGGTTCCTGGGCGTAAGGCAGAAGACGGCTGTCTTAAACCCGAGGCAGTACAGCAAAAGTAACCTGGTTGGCTGATGCACCGCAGCACTTTGACAACGTCCTTACGTAAAGAAGATCGATTTTCCAGAAAAAATGTGGGGTAGACCGGTGGGCCTCTCCCACCTTGATAAGTACGTTTTACTATGTAGCTCAATTATTCTGGGAAAAACCCGTATAATCCCTTTAAGGGCCTAGAAAGACGCGGAAAAAACGGTTGTAAGCACTCGACATAGACATTAGAAGTAACTTCATGTATTTTTAAGCTCAGCTTAATATTAAGGTCACCAGAGGTCATCAAAGGTCAAACTTGTTCAGTGTTAGAATTTGATTAAAAAACTCCAAATATATCAGGAGCTATATATGATAGCTAGGAACAAACAGAAAAAGCAAACAAAAGCTCTTGAAATAGGCAATCACTAACGTGTCCTCAAATTTTAGTAAAGGACAATAATTTTAACCCCAGAGTTCATCAAAGCCCAAAGGTCAAAGACACTATTTTTTTTTTTGCAATTATGTTTTTAACAATTAACGACTTACCTAATAAAGATAAAACACTAATTTTAACACCATCATGTTTGCCTCATCAAGGTGCTTTGAAACAATTTAATGGTGACCTGGTTAGGTCAGTTGGAAAATTTGACCTCAGGTCAAGGCCATCTGGTGACAATTATATTGTGGCTGAAGTAGGTCATGTTGCATATGGAGTGACACTGACAAGACTTGACAATACTAACATAAAGGTGTCATCTGCATGTCATCCTCTATCTTAATTCTATCAAGAGCTATCAAAAAGTGTCTATGACCTCAGATGTCCCAGCAGAGGTCAGTGAACAACAAATGCACTGGGGTCATCAATAATGAGCTAAAAAAACATGTTTCTGAAATAATTTGTCTGATTCAATTCACATTTTCTGAAAAGGAAGCATTTGTTTATTTTACCATTCACTTAAAATGGGGAGATCAGGAAATTGACCTGACCTTAGGTTACTGATACCAAATCTAAAATAATTGAATTGTAGGTACCAACCTTATGAAATCATGCAAGTTTCAAATATGTGGTATGTGACTGTGGCTGTGGTATGACCCTAAACGTTTTTGGAGGTGGGGGTCACATAATCTGGTCTGGTGACCTAACTTGAGATGACCCAAGGTTAATAATTGAACATAATGTGGGTAATTTAAGCCCAATTCCAAAACAGTTGTGCCAAAAACGTTGGCATCATTTTCCACCATTTTCCTGTTATCCTAAAAAAAACATTAGGGGGAATACCCAGCATGGCATAGGTTAAGTACACATGCACTTGTAGTTGCCCTTTTAATGGGAAACAAAGGTGGTACTAGTGGTAAAAGCCAAATTATTGATATTAACCATCAATTTTAATTGGAGGTGCCCTGGTACCGACACTGCAAAATTAAGCAGCAGTCAGTTTGTGTACCTATGCTACAACAAATTGAAATGAGTTTAATATCAAAATTCTATGCATTCGTCACAAACTGCAGATTTTGCATATGTATACAACTCAACAAACGCAAACAGGTCACCCAGTCTGCAAACGTGAAAGGTTTCAACAAGATCTTGTCAGGGCAGGGGCCAGGGTTCGCACCAACACATCAAAATTGGGACAGCTTTGGGAAATTCAATATATTTTTTTTTTGGTAGCAGTAAAATTATTTCTGTGTATTGTATTGACCGGTCCATCCATGCGAACATAGTTTTTCAGGAAATCGGTTTGACAGCTTCTACATAGGTGAGGCAGCACACATATAGACACATAAGCACAAGACCCCAGAATACAGAGCAGGATGCATCCATTTCAATAGTGCTACACTGATGACATAATTTACGAATGAGACTGGCGCTGAGATTTGGGGAACTCTCGCCACTTAATCCAATTCACACTAGATAAAATGTCATTCTGCTGACTAGATACAACATTTGGTCAATGACATTAAGCTAAGGAACTTAATTTGATCTAGGAAATCCTGCCCCAAATTGGGCAGGATTTATGCTGCCTCAAATACCTTGACATTTCTGCCTTGTTATGCAGACTGGCAGGTCACAATAGGACATAGGTATTAAAATAAAATTACAGGACAATTCAACGTAGCACATTAGCCCAAGAGATATCATGCTTGATATATCACAACAAATTACAGACACTGGCGTTATTTAATTCATGGAACTTCCTATTTAATTGCACTTCACCTACTAGTTACTAACCAAAAAATGCCGATTCTGAAAACGTAGCTCAACATTCAGGCATGCAAAAAATTGATCAGATTGAAGCTATGATATCTGGAAAAAAAATAAAAAATAATAATAATACAAATATAACCGTCAAATTTAAGTATAAAAATGCGCGTTTTCGTACCGGAACAGACACAGCGACTGCCCGTTGCTGCCCGCCCACTGGATTCCTAAAAAAAACTTCATGCTTTAACGCCATCTATGGGAATGAAGTTGAAACTTCAGAGTATGCGATGTCTTTGCCATATTTTATTTGCTTTTTACTTCAATAAATATGTAAATATAAAAAATAATAATATAATTTGTTTATTTTTTTCTAAATAGTTTTAAAAACACCAAAAGTATATGTTGCTATTACTAGAAACCACTAGGTACGCTATTGTTAATGCTGACAGAGTATTCTGATTTGTTTATGTAAGTGCGGTGTTCACAGTTCGCAGCTCGATGAACCCTGAATGCCGAGGTCTTGCGGGTTAATTGGGGATTAGGCTAAACTGGGCTGACGAACCGTTACTCTATGAACCGTAAAATGCAGTCACCCGTACACTTACTGACAACGGTCCTTACCCTCATTTCATACCGTCACACAGTCACCGTCCACCCAGCCAATCAAGTATCAGCTTACTTTTGGCAATAAGTGGTATTTTGGGAGCCTAAACGGTATGAGCCACGAATCACGATGACGGATCGGTTACGCATTGTGGCTGTGGGTTTCCCTAACTTGCAGGCGTGGATCAAGGGGGAGCGCTAGGGCACCCCCCCCCGAACCCAGGTCGCGCCCGTAGAGTGCAACTTCTTGCATCTGGTGCCCCCCCCCTGACCGAAATCCTGGATTTGCGGACATGCCTCTTCAAAATCCCCTCTCGCCCGCACACCTGAATAACTCATTTGAGAGCTACAGTTTGGAAAATGTGACCATTTGCCTTTTTTGGTCCCTTCCTCAATCACACCTGTAACTCCGCGAGTAATAGGCCCGAGGCCCCAGCCAGTGCTGCCACCATGCGGCCGCTCCCCTCATGAGTTTCGAAGCAGGACTGGTATAAGGTCCTCTTTATCATCCTGCCCTGGGTGGAGGATGCTCTCCAAAATCCCCCAAGAGACAACGGCCGTGTCTCAGTGAGCGGGGCCACGTGGATCACACAACAGCCGTGCGTACGATTTGCGTCTCTGTGTAGACTGCCGACACCACGTTCTTTCACTCCAACAAAGTTACACGGTCAACTTTGTCAGAAATGGCTCACTGACATATTTAAATGCAACGACGGGCAGGCACGAAAAATAGCGTTTATTATATTCCGTATAAGGTCTTCATTATGTCAATGTCGTATTACATTTTGCTCGTCAGCACTGGCACTGTTATTTGACATTTCCCGCAACACATCACGAATAATGACAAGGACATGGGTGGGGACGACTCGGTTCCAGATTATCTTAATAACGCCTAAGTACGTAGGCAGTTCTCGGTAGTCACATCGCCACTCGCATGTTACATCGCGCTAAATTGGTTATTTGTTCGCATGAGTACGCTGAACATCGCGATAGAATATAATCCGTGGAAGAAGCGAAGTAATCCCAACGAGGCAAAGTTCAGACCAAGAACGAGACCCAACCCCAAAAGCTCGAAGAATATGAAAGAGTTGTTTCCAAAGCTGGTATGCAAACACGCCACACATCGATTACGAAACGACTGCACGCCACGGGGACCACACAAAAGCTGTGCATACGATTTGCGCCTGTGTTGACTGCGAACACCACTAACAAATATTTATCACTCCAACAAAGTCACACAGTCGAACTTTTCACAAATGACTCTCCCGTCGAACGAGGCTCACAACACAAACCGGCCGTGCTTTCTTCACGAATAACTTAGCCTGACTGGAAACCGAGACGCGACGCCGACGTCCACACAACTGAGACTGGCTTCGGTGGGGCCTCACGTTTCTGACGCGCTTTCCAACACGCAACGCCAGGCACTGATGACAGTCCCATCGACTCCTCCGTCGTAACACTCAACCGCGCCGTCACGCCGAATCACCCGCCCCGCGTTTGCCATCCGTTGGTTAATATGAACAACGCCGGACACTTCTCAACACAGGACAACACCGCACCGCACACCCCCAGGCACCGCTTCCCACACGCGCACACACAGCCGGCCGGCACAGGGGCGCCACGCCGCGCCGGGGCGTCACCGCCGCCCTAGATGTTACCGACGTCACCGGGGGCGGGAGTGGAGGCCTGGGCGCCCCGGAACCACGGCGTCTCCTTGTACAGGAACCACATGTTCGAGCCCCACAGGAACGTGTTCAGAAACCCGAACAGCTGGAAAATGGAGGCAACAAAGTGTTCTGGTCAGTAGGGGAATAGCGTAATCTTATGCACTATTCACAACACAAGGAAGAGTTACCACAATTGCATAGGAGAGTCCACGAATTCTTTAGATCAATTAGAAGTGACAATATAATGTCCAGGTGGCCGTTTCATGAGACTTAATTTGAAGTATGGGGTTTTCGGTGGTGAGTCAATATAATTACACATAGGCGTAATACGCAACCTAAGTCGTGACGTCATTTGATATAATCAGCTGACGGATTGGCATACTCAGCTGACTGCGTAGTGTTAAAGGTCATAGACACAAAAAGTAAGTAGTTTTTCCCGTTAAATGAAGTTCAGCTTAGCATTGAGATGCCACGAAATGGATCAGACTATTTTTATCATTTATTTAAGAATATTTAAAGCTAGTTTTAAGCTAACACTGCTTCGTAATTCGTGTTAGTGATACTCATACGTCATAATTGTCAGCAACTTTCCTGGTAACATAAAGAAGAAATTGTATTGCTTTTTTGTATTTAATCGAGCTATATTTAAGTAAATTGCATCAGAAAAACAACTGAAGAGTGAACAAATAAACAGTGATACATGATATGACGTCATTTAAAGACGCAGTAACGGCTGCAAAATTTAAACGCTATGTGAGGAAAGTATTTTGGTTCACAGTGCGCAAAAACGTTACGTGTTCTTTCTTATGCTTAATTCGCTCATTCTGCAATAAGTCTACCTTTTTATTATTAAAATAAATAGAGCAAATGTCCTTCTATAACGGATGTATCTCACATAAACTAAGAACTAACCGTTTTTCCGATGAATTTTGTTTCGTTGTTTATTGGTTGCTTTTAGGGCGCGTCGACTGCTAAGGTCACTTTGCGCCTTTTCCGATGAATTGAGGAACAACAAACTTACGGCCTAGGCCTTTAACACTACGTCGTCAGCTGAGTATGCCATGCTGCTTTTATGACGTCACACTTAGGTTGCGTATTATACTGACTTGCGATTTTCAGGGTTTTCAGAAGGCGAGAAATAATCGGTTCAAAATATCTGCAGCGACAGATTTTGCCGCTGTCACTCGCCGCCGCCAACCTCCACGCCTACTCACCAGCGAGATGTTCAGCTTTCCGAAGGAGCCCTTGAAGTCATCGCCTTCATAAGAGCAGGTGACGTTAGTGTTGGCCTTGCACACCTGGTCGAGCCACAGCTCCGGGTCGCAGCCGTCCTTGAGCGTGCTGGCCCCGGCTGCCCAGGCGGACGCCGCCGCCAACCACAGGAAGGCCAGCAAACCGTGCACGATAAAGTCCTGTCCGAATGAAGAGCTGCCGCGTCAGCTGAGCACATCACACAACAGCAAGAAAGGCGAGAGTCACTGAGATCAGAAGTCAGCACTGCTGATTGTGTTTGACAGTCGCTCTACCCAAGTCAGTGACCAAACATAGCTCAACCAAGCTATTTGTGGGATAATGGATAACGTACTTGATCCGAACAGGTGTATAAAACTTACGCCGCAGCTTTTTGGTGGTGAGTCAACAAACACATCTGACCAGGAATCACTCGAGATGAATAATTTCCAGCTTCCAGCTAAGGAAAGCTCCATACGGCAGCACGGTCATACGGTCGTGACGGTATCCGAACGCAGGTAACGCAATAGCCACTCCATCACCCAAATAGCACGGACACTTCCATTAACTCGCCGCTACACAATGTGCCTGGGCCGCGCGGCGTCCACCCACGCCCGGCCTCGTGCAACGACGCCGCACACATCCACGTCACCTTACCGCCGTAGGAAGGGTGCCGCTTTCTGAGTAGCGTTCGCCGTACAGGCTGTAGCCGGCCAGGGCCGCCACCGAGAACAGCATGGACACCACGCCGATGGCGACGAAGAACTCGGCGTCGGAAGATGTGTCCGTCTGGAAGTGGAACTTTCCCAGAACGACAGGGCTGTCGCACAGCAGCTTGGTCTGTATCACGCTGTCCAGCCTGGCGACGGCAAAGGAGCACAGAGGGGTGTTACGGAAACGTGGTGGACGCGATACACAGGCGCGGCAGATGGCATGGTCGCTAGGGAAGATGAGACGAGTTTAGGTTGCCTGGCCGTCACTAGGTTTGAGTCACCGGCTCACATATCATAGCTGGTTGATGCAATAGTGCTCCACCAGCTTCGACATAATGATATTTAAATCCTATAATAGCAACTATCTAAATCAGCTGTGGATTTCGTGGCACACTTGGGCAATGTCGAAGCCGCTTTGAACAATGCCGGGCTTACTAGCAACAGCGCATTGAAGTAAAAATAGCCTTCAACATTAGCTTAATTTTACCTCATCCGGAAAACAAAAGACATCTCTGGCACGGACACTGAGGGTCAAACAGCGGTTCCTTTCTTTTCGATGATTACCGGGTGCATTTGTTCATCATGTCTTTACAACAGTCCGAACCGATTACAATGGTGAGTGGTGACTCAGCTCGTTTGCCATCGTCATGGCTTTATGATCCACATGACTCTGACGGGCAGCACTCTCCTTAGATAGTCCACGGAGCGATCAGCGCTGAGACCAGATGGGAACGCGCCCAACTCGGCCACCGTAGTGGCCCGACCCGGCCACCGTAGTGTCCCGACCCGGCCACCATAGTGTCCCAACCCGGCCACCGTTAGTGTCCCCACCCGACCACCGTGAGTGACCAACCCGGCCCACCGTTAGTGTCCTGACCCAGCCACCATAGTGTCCCAACCCGGCCACCGTAGTGTCCCGACCCGGCCACCGTAGTGTCCCAACCCGACCACCGTAGTGTCCCAACCCGGCCACCGTAGTGTCCTCGACCCAGCCACCGTAGTGTTCCCGACCCGGCCACCGTAGTGTCCCAACCCGGCCACCGTAGTGTCCCGACCCGGCCCACCGTAGGCCCGACCGGCCACCGTAGTGTCCCGACCCGGCCACCGTAGTGTCGAGGTGTCCCAACCCGGCCACCGTAGTGTCGAAGTGTCCCAAACCCGGCCACCGTAGTGTCGAGTGTCCCAACCCGGCCACACGTAGTTCCGCCGGCCACCGTAGTATGTCCCGACCCGGCACCATGTGTCCCAACCGGCCACCGTAGTGTCCCGACCCGGCCCCACCGTAGTGTCCCGGACCCGGCCACACGTAGTGTCCGACCCGGCCACCGTAGGTGTTCCCAACCCGGCCACCGTAGGTGTCCCAACCCCGGCCACCGTAGTGTCGAGTGTTCCCGACCCGGCCACCGTAGTGTCCCAACCCGGCCACCCGTAGTGTCGAGTGTCCGACCCGGCCACCGTAGTTCCCAACCCGGCCACCGTAGTGGCCCGACCCGGCCACTGTAGTGTCCTAACCCGGCCACCATAGTGCCCCGACCCGGCCACCGTAGTGTCCCGTCCCGGCCACCGTAGTGTCCCGACCCGACCACCGTAGTGTCCCGACCCGGCCACCTAGTGTCCCAACCGGCCCACCGTAGTGTCTCGACCCAGCCACCGTAGATGTTCCCAACCCGGGCCACCGTAGTGTCCCGACCCGTGCCACCGTAAGGTTCCAAACCCGTCCACCGTTAGTGTTCCCGACCCGACCACCGTAGTGTCCCGATCCGACCACCGTTAGTGTCCCGACCCGGCCACCGTACGTGTCCCAACCCGGCCACCGTAGTGTCCCGACCCGGCCACCGTAGTGTCCCGACCCGGCACCGAGTGTTCCGACCCGGCCACCGTAGTGTCCAACCCGGCCACCGTAGGTGGTCTCGGACCCAGGGCCACCGTAGTGTCCCAAACCGGCCACCGTAGTGGTCCCGACCCGGCCACCGTAGTGTCCAAACCCGGCCACCGTAGTGTCCCGACCCGACCACCGTAGTGTCCCGACCGACCACCGTAGTGTTCCCGACCCGGCCACCGTAGTGTCCCAACCCGGCTACCGTAGTGTCCCACCCGGCCACCGTAGTGTCCCGACCCGGCCACCGTAGTTGTCCCAACCCGGGCCACCGTGTGTTCCTGACCCGGCCACCGTTAGTGTCCCGACCCGGCCACCGTAGTGTCCCAACCCGGCCACCGTAGTGTCCCGACCCGGCCACCGTAGTGTCCCGACCCGGCCACCGTAGTGTCTCGACCCGGCCACCGTAGTGCCCCAACCCGACGAGCAGCGTCGGCAGGACCGACGCAGACAACACAGCAATCGATACTCACTACTCAGCCTCGGGCCCGCCGATCGCAGCCAGCTGCACCACCATCCCAGCCGCCCCGCGGGACGCCGGTCTCACGCCGTCCTGTCGCCCGCCGGGGGAAGGCGGCCGGGGGAAGGCGGCCCCACCCCGCGGGCCGCCGGGGAAGGGATGCCCACCTGAACGGGTAGCCGACGTCCTGTCGCCCGCCGGGGGAAGGCGGCCCCACCCCGCGGGCCGCCGGGTGAAGGGATGCCCACCTGAACGGGTAGCCGACGTCCTGTCGCCCGCCGGGGGAAGGCGGCCCCACCCCGCGGGCCGCCGGGGAAGGGATGCCCACCTGAACGGGTAGCCGACGTCCTGGCGCACCACCGGGTGGGTGGTGTTACACGACGCCACCGTGGCGTGAAATGTGAAGTACGTCGAGAAGCTGGTGGTGGTGGCGAACGCCAGGATCGCGATGAACTGCCGGAGGGCGAACGGTCACAGCCGGCTCGGAAACGGAACCAACCACACTGATATATACAGCTCCATGGTTTAAACAAAAGCGTCGCAGGCAACACAGTTTTTTACTTGACACACGATATGATATAATACACAGGAATCTAAACGCATTATTTTTGCAAAACACTGGAAGCACCATGATTCACCAGACGAGGATATGTCAAAATAAACAAATAAATGAACGACATCAGGTCGTCCGTTACCTACCTACCGCTGATACAGCTTATTCGGCAGTGAGTCATAAAATGCGACCGATACGAAACGCGTATCAACCTGCAGAGTAACGACGTGTCCGTACAAACAATGCCGGGCTGGATCGCAGATGAGTGTGCACGCTCGCACCGACAGAGCGCAGTCTCTTTCCGCGTACCCGGTCAACGTGACCTTGACCTCCGAGGGCTCCGCGAGACGACCTCAGGAGCTGCAGACCGCGACAGTGCAGTGGGGCCCGTGCAGGGGCCCGTACAGTGTATGCCGTACGGTGTTACGGTGGGCGCAGGAACTGGGTTCTCCGTGTTTGCCGCTCATGACACCGCGTTTTTGTTCGCTTTTGTTTGCATTCTGATTGGGTTGATAGTGAGAGTTGGACACTACACAGTCATAAGTTAAAAAGTCGAGTCATGGCCTAAACGACCCAAGACAGAATGGCGAAGCCACAAAAAAACGGACATGACAGTAAGCAGCATTTTATACCAGGATATTGGAAAACCAATGCCTTTATAGTGAAGTTATTCCCTTGCTGTGGGGGGATTTCGCATACGAAGAACAGAAACATGTCCTATGCAGCTCCTGCTCGATAACTGAGCACAATTACACACATCGTGTTATGGAAAGGAACTGTGGATGCTGAATTTGGACTTTGAGTACTTGTGTCTGTCATCTTGACAGGTGGAAGACAACTGTCCAATAGGTCGAATCCGTAACTATTTGTAACAATATTTATCGCACAAGCGCCTCCAGATCATGATTTTAGATGTACACATCTAACTTACTAATTACATGAAGTCTCTGTTCGGCCAAACCAATTATTTTCCTTATACATATTATTAATTCGAAATGTTATTAGGTTTGACACATAAGCATAGAAGTTATCTCAGAAAGTCATTTTGCACATCGCATGACAACATTTACGTGTGCATTTATGTGCCCCTTCGCCCTCATTTCCCAATATCAAACTTTCCCCCTACAATGTCTGTGTTTAGAAAAATAACACTATTTTTTCCGTATGATACGCCATCTGTTAGCGGAACTTTTACTAAAAGTACGTCAAACAGCAAGCGAACATGAGGTTTGATTGTTTATTGATTGTTTATTCAACACAAAAGCAAGAAACAAACAGATATGTAAAGGAAAGGTGGCGCTGGTAGGTGGCGCAGCCAGCACATATGATAGGTGGCGCTAGAGTCTTATGACAGGAGATGTAAAAAATGTAGTCTGTATCATGGTGTGTCAAACACGTTACTAGCGCTCGGCAGTTAGTACACCTTCTGGCCAAAAGATGGCTCTTTACTACCATATCTAGTTTCCTACTAGAGTCAAATACAACTAGATCATAATATATGCATGAATGAATGTAGCTGCCCCAAGTATATGATTTGGCAACTAAGCTTGAGGATTGGACAACATTTGATTGCCTACAAATAGGTCGCCAAATTAATGCTCCATCAAGTGAGGCATCCGGTAGCGCGTTACACATTGCAGTGCCACGGATTTTGCATTCAACACTAAAACGCAGGCACAACTTTTAACGGAGTGCAATGGGACTTAGAAAGAGATGCTTTGTTGGGTATTGGCTTTGTGGATCTACATAACATATTTGATAACTAAAATACTTTTATATACATCGAATGAAATATGCGGCAAGATCCCGCTCAGAAAGCAGTTTTCAGCGGATTTGCACGTACTACTAGAAGGAACATGTCGGATATAACTAAAAAACGCGGGCACATCTTCAAAGGTACAACCGTGAAAGCAGCATGGTTGGATTCCAAATTGATCTTCTCACTCTGATTCGAGAGAACATATTTGATGAGATATATACATGAGATATATGTATGTAGATATATACATTGATGAGATATATGTAGGTGTCATACAATCAGCTGAAATTTGACATGAGCGGTTATATTCCTTATGGCGGCTGGCGCGCCCGGGCGGCCGGCCGCCGGTCGCTAGTATCGTGTTTGACACACCATGACATAGATCGTCCATCGGAGCGGATGGGTTGGCACTAGTAAGTACTAGTGGTGTCAATCAGTAACCAAAATTTTGGTTACCGACAAAATTGTGTGACCGATTCGGTAATCGGTCGGTCAGGCTGATTAATTTTTGGACACTTTTCGGTCAGCTTAATCTTGTTTAAATAAGTATACTGTTAAAAAATTGGCCAAATCTTGGACATTTTTGGCCTCAACCAAAATCGGTCAATATTTGGACAACCAAAATGCTTCCTGTTTGGTATTGGATGGTTTTGGTCGAAATTTTGGGGAAAATGACATCACCTAGTAAAGTACAGGGTGTCCCAGAAGTTATTACCGCATTTGTTTTGCATATAACACTAACAATTTATGTCCGATACAAACAAAAATGGTATCATTCGGAAGCTTCATTCATGGAGTTATATTCTGTCATAAGCATCGACTCATAGCATGCGACATACCACTACTTTCACGTATTTTCTACGTGTCGCCCTTTTCGTGCTGCGCACAATATTATCTGGCGCTTTGTCTTCTCAACGACTCTAGCGCATGTCTCCAGAGAGATGCTGCTGATGGCTGCATTGATTGCATCGCCCAGCTCTTTCAAGTCATTCGGCTTGTTCTCATAGAGTATATGTCCTTTTAAAGGGAAATAATTACCTTTAATTTTTGTTGGCACCAATCTTTTTGGCCTCCGTGATGGTAGAGCAAAGATTTAATTTAAATTTAAGAATTAAATAAAATTCATCCCTCATTCAATGCTGTAAGTTTTTAAACAAACTAAAATAAGTAAATATACTTCTTTCGAAAACTTCATGAGCAAGTGTTTGCCCATCACTATTGAAGCGCGCCACATATATGGCGCCGGTGTTTCAAACTTGTTCGACGCTGGACAATGTCCCTGCAAACAAATCGCCGACACTAAAATAATGATGTTTAGTTCCCAAGTTAATTTTTTCAAATTGAATTGTCAATGTTGAATTGTTTGTCCAGCTATTTTGGTAAAAAGGGATTTGGTGATGATGATATAAACCAAAGTCTTGTTCACAGCCAGAGACAAAGTTAAATAGAACTTTTAATTACTGGCAAATTTAATGAAACATTTTTCAAAACCAGTACCCGCTTGGCCGCCATACGGACCCCAAGTTAAACTGATAATTTGGTTTTCCTTGTTTATTCAAGTGGCTATAATGTATCAAGGATCGCCGGTAAATTATCGACAACCCAAGCAGGATTCAAACTATATTTTTCACCTTCCCTTGCGTAAGAAAACATACGGGAAAGCCCGCAGTTTGATGAGAATCCACAAGTTACTTGCAAGCAGCCGGCAAGTACCGGTCCATTAAAAAAGCGTGGAAACGCTTAATTCAAAAACCTTAACTTGAAATAGCTCTTAGTAGAAATGTTTTATGCAAAACGTGATGAATTTAACATTACATTTTGGTCTCATCTGTCGATTTCAAGTGTTAACTCCATTTTTGTGGAAAAAGGTGATTATTTCCCTTAAATGTGTTCCCAAAAAATAAAAATAGGACTTTCAGGTTCGCCGATTATGGAGGTCAGCAGGTAATGGCACGCTTGGAGATCAACTGGACCCCAAAGCGCGTCGAACCACTTAAAAGAAATAGTTCACCTTGGATTTTTTTTTCAAACACAATTTTATTATATTTTAAAATGCAACTTCTTTTCATAATGTCAAAAATAGCCATACATCGCGACGATTCAGGACAGAAGGGCGTAAATTATTAATTTCATCAAAACTATATGCGAACCCTCCGCAACGTCAAACGTGGCTCAGCCAATCAGATTCGAATGTTAAGTCGTGTAAGATTACTGTATAGCCTCTGTCCAGGTGCGTGAGGCCCACAATAGTCTATGCCCAGGTGCGTGAGGCCAACATTCCTTCGACAAAAAGTCAAATATATTCGGCTGGAGAGCCCTTCAGCCCCGAAAACTTGCAGTTAGGGGTTTTTCGCCACGGGCTACAAAACTGCTATCTCAGTTTAAAACCCATGTTGAGGGTGAACTATTTCCTTTAACCCGCGCCCCACTGGGGGGGGGGGGTGTTTGAACACCCCCCCTCATGTTTTATCAGATAACGAAAAAACGGCGGCGCGTAGCGCCGCAAATTTGGCATAAACTATTCACTGATTCTTTCCAGACATTTTGCAAAAATTCAAGTTTCGTGTCAGGTCAGGTTCAAGGTCACCAGGTCAGGTCAATCGACCCTACCTACAAAAAACGTTTGCGGTCGTGCCATAACTACAGTTTTTTAAGGGATCGATAAGTAAAGCTTTCAGGATTACATTAAGTCATTAGTATCTACAAAATGTTTATTTTGGATTTTTTTCTATCGTGACCTTGAGGTCGGGTCAATTTTGGCGTCTCCCATTATAAGTCAATGGAGAAATATTCAAATGCTTTCTTGTCGACGATATCAGTCCATTTTCTTCTGTATGATGTTATCATATGATATTATGTATGATCCAAGTGCAGGTTTTTCTCAGGGAATTTTACGGGGTCATCTGAGGTCATCCGAGGTCACCAACACCTTTCCGTCAATAACTCTGGCCATAATGATGATAGAGAACTGCAACTTACACCAGTGTGTTTTTCTCGTCAAGACACATC